>JANHFX010017527.1:0-27611 GCA_027560015.1 Chloroceryle amazona | reverse complement strand
AACACCTCCAGGGATGGTGACTCCACCACCTCCCTGGGCAGTCCATTCCAGTGTTCTATCACCCGCTCCTGAGGAAGTGCTTCCTCAGATCCAACCTAACCCCCCCTGGCGCAGCTTCAGGCCATGCCCTCTCGTCCTGTCACTAGTTGCCTGGGAGAAGAGCCCAGCCCCCACCTGACTACAACTTCCCTTCAGGTAGTTGTAGAGAGTGGTAAGGTCCCCCCTGAGTCTTCTCCAGGCTTCCTTACCCTGTCATCTGTTAGCTTGTTAAGTGCAGGAGGTTGACACCTGCAGACAGCACCTGAATAACTGGCTGGCTTGAGGCCTGGTCTGGTGCAGCTGCAGTGGGCTGCCCTCAGGCTTCCCATGACTTGCAGTGTGGCAGGTACAAAATGCATAGGGGTAGCTCCTTATTACAGCAGTTGTCATGGCCAGTGGGCAGCAGTTGGAACAAAGGTATTGTAAAAGAGCTTTCTTTCTTTATGGAAGACAAAGATCTGCAAAAATACACAAAATCCCAGTATGTTCCTCAGTGATTGCTGTCAAGTGGAAATGTATGGGAACTTTGCTGTAGAGTACTTGTTTGTAAATGCACCCCATTGTCACAACATGACTAAACCCTGACATTTTAACAGCTATCATAAGTAATATCCAAGATTTCCTTTCTAGGGTAAGGATCCTCCTCAGGTTAGTAGGTAGTACCCAAATGGTAACCTGGGAAGTATGTTAATGCTAGAATTGTTTACAGTAGTCTGATAATTTCTACTTTTAGAAGTAATTTTACAAAACAAGTGGAGACTTGTTGGAAATCCTTTTAATATGTTTATTAAATAATTGAACTCAATTGCAAAGGGAAATGTCATTGCAGAGCAGAAACAGCATAATATTGGCCTGACAGGCAAATACACAGATGCCCAGTGCAATTGTGGGGAAGTGAGTTGTTGGTATGTCATTAGATTTCAGTTTCCTTTTAATTTGACTACCCCATTTATCTGTGAAGTATCACTTCAGCAGTGCAACTGCAATTTAGGTTAACTAAGCATCTTAAGGGACCTGGCCAGGTTTGTCACTGGGATTTCCTGGCTCTCACCTGTAGAAGTAACAGATTTGATGATGCATCAAGTCTGTAAGAGTTTAGATTCAACAGCATTGCTAGTAATATCATTGCAGTGCATTAAGCTCAATCTAGCACTAGTGGGTAAAACCCAGGAAGCTAGGAAAATACCTGGGTCACTGTTCCCTAAACTCTGTATTTATAGCAGCAAGCTGCACTGTAGCTCATTACCTTGAAGTGATCTTTAGTACATCTCTGTGAGTGGAAATGTGAATGCTGTAGCTTGAGTAGAGACTGTTACATTTGCCTGGATTTTAAAGACAACTGCCACAGTCGCTGTCTTTGAATGCATTCTATGAAATAACAGTGATTCTTTGCATCTTAGGAGACTTGTGTTGAGAGGACTTGCACAAATGAGGGAATGAGATAATACTGGCAAAAACTACATATATATGTATATATGTATTCCTGAAACAATTGAACAATACAGCATAATGACTTTTTCCTTTCCTCCTGGTGAGGCGTTTTAATGACCAGGCAGTTATATTTCAGAGTGCCCACCAACTTAATGTAATGAAGCAAAGATAGGGATTTTCTGGAGGGTGACTTGTCTCTACATGAATGCATCCTAAAGTATATATAAAAATATATCAATGGCAAAGGAGAGAGTAATTAACACATTACTGTTTCTGTCTCATTAAAAATCTTACATGTTGTTGAATAAATCTGTTGCAGAACAAGGTAGCAGAAACATGCAGTAAACTTACAAATACCTGCTTTTCTGGATCTTGAGTCAATCTTACTAGGTTGGAAAATGTATTTCTGGGACCAACCTTTTGTTATGGCTCTAAATCCATGATTTAGATTGAGGATATGGTAGATTTTACCTAGAAACAATTCTCCTAGTAGAAGACCTCTTAACTCTGCATATACAGCCCTACCTATTAAAAAGTCCTCCTCTTTCACATCTCCTTTTAATAAAAAAATGCAAATATTCCCTTAAGTAAAGAGCTGGCTTTTCACATACTTGATTATGCCAAGCAAATCCCTAAAAATTCTTACTTGGTGCTTTAAAAATTATTGAATAGTCAAATGATCCTCTCTGAAAATGGGACACATGTGATGAAACCAATAGTTTGGCTTTTGATTTCCAGTAAGTCTATTTTCCAGTGTTGAATCTTTGCTGAACTCACACTCCTGGGGATGTATAAAACAGAGTTTGAAAACTTACAGACAGAATGCTCAGTTCTAGTAAATCATACATTATATGAGAGGGTGGGATAGTCAGAGATTGAACACATTTTCACTGAAGTTGTGTTAAATAGTGAAGATCAATCTATTTAATAATTTATGCTTTAAATTTAAGTATTTTGGTAATTTTACGTTATAAGTAAAGAAGAAAGCATGAGGAGAAAATCATTCCATCACACAACAGTCTGACAGCATTAAAAGCTCACAGAGAAAGGGGCAAATAAAAATTGTGTTGAGAAATAGAGGAATATATGCACTCTTAGCTCAGTAGGTTCTGTGTACATCAACTTTGGACAGCAGTGTTGGGGGTATACATAGGTGCATGCATAGGTGGGATGTTCAACTTTTTATTACGTGTTGCAGTATTAAGCTTTTGTTTGGATTCATTGACTATTGAGACTTTTCTAGGAGACCATTGTTTGGTGAATGAAATTTTCAGCCAACTGGATACCTTTTTTTTTATGGTCCTGGCACAGCTTAATCTGTTCTGTTCATGTGTTATTACCAGATCTGGATTGCTGTGCTTGTGTCTTGCCCAGTGTCATTTAGCACATCTGCAAATGTTGTGGTTTGCTGAATGACAAGTTGCACTCTTTTCTTCCAGTTTCGCCTTGTGGTAAAGACAGCCCTGAAGCTGCTGCTCGTGTTTGTGGAGTATACTGAATCCAATGCACCGCTTTTAATCCAGGCAGTATCTACTGTTGATGAAAAGAGAGGTGAGTAGCCTTACCAGGGGGGTGCAAAGTCCCAGCACTGCTGAGATCAAGGTGGCATTTCATCACCAATTTCAGTGTTTCTATCTAGAGTTGCTGTTGTGCTGCCTTCTTTGTGCAACACACATTTCATTTCATTAAAAGCATATTTTAAGTATTCATGAAATTTAATATTGTTTTGAGGAATGAATGTGGGAAAGTGAAGAGCTGAGGAGCTCAACTGCCTCCCTGGGCACCCCAGTCATTGCCTCTTTCCTGCACTCACCTGCGAAGAAAGCCCTATTGTGTCTTCCAACCTTGGAGGCTCCTTAAGGCCAGGCTGTCTTTCCGCTTCCTTCTGAGAAGCAGCAGTCTGATTTAGAAGAGAAAATGATATCTAATCAGTGTAATCCCTTTGAAGAGAAAGACGAGGTCAGTGATAGTACAGGCTTTATAGTAAAAGCAAAACCAGCTGTTGTTACATTAAAATAAAGCCCTTGAGCAGATATTATACTATGAAATCTGTTACCCTACAGGCTCCTGAAAAATACTTGAATATGTGTACTGTATTTTTTGCAAATAAATAGAACAGAAATGGTTCTTTCTTGTTCTACCCACAAAGCCATTGCTAAGCTCCCAGGGCATTCTCTCTTGATGCAAAACATTCCTTTGCCTCAAGGAGAGTTTTTGAGGTTGGGAGAGCCATTGTTGTGGTCTCAAACACATGGAGGTTGAAAGCAAGATCCCCTCTGTGGAGCAACTGCCTCCATGCTGAACTTGTTTGAGCAACTTGATATGGTAAAAGTGAAACAAAAAATGTTGGGGGATGGGGAGAAAGGTGGTGCCAGAATGAGGAGAAAGTAGACAGATTTTGCTTTCAGCTATTAGAATGAATGTGTTGAAAAGACAAAAAAAAAAATCCCTTATGGTAGCAGTGCAGGCAGGGGCAATTCAAGAACAGTGTAACAAAACAGTGGACTCGCTCTTCAGGTTGACTTTCTGTTTTGAATTAAAACCAATAAACCTTACAATGTCATAAGCAGAAATGCAATTACAATATTCATGTAATTGTGAACGTAATTATTTATTTTTACAGTCATTCTTAGTCTCCCCAGCATGCTGAATTTACTGGCATTCTTGGTGTGTTCAAATTGCCATCTGTTCTTATGCTAGTAAACCTCATTAAAGAAAAAAGAGAAAGAAAGGAGGACACTAAAAACATTACCATGCTCTATGTGTTCCCTTCTGTATCTGTAGAACAGCCTTAAACAAACATTTACATGCCCCAAAGTAATAAAACAGCTGAAGTAACAACATAAAATGTGAAAAAAGTTATGGGTGTAGTTAGATGGATACATGTTAGGAGCATGAGGAGAGAATTTATGGGAAATCTCATACCTGTGGGTTAGCGGATTGTCTCATGAACTCTGGCAAATAACATACTCCCAAATATTGTGTTTTCCTCTCTTTTCTTTTATTATTATTATTATTAAGCAGTTGCACTTAGCTACAGAAGAGAATTTTTGTTTGTTTTATATTTAGTTCCTTTCTTAGGTCATGAGTGTAATAGCTCTTCACTTTTAACTTAATTTAACTGTGGATGTGCTATTTTCATTTATATTTTGAAATTAGTGGCTTATAACTGAGGAATATCTGCCTTTAATGACTGATTGAATGGAACAGAAATAGAGTAAGAAAAAGTGATGTGTCTTTTCTTAAAACACCATAAATCTTGCAGGTATATAAATAAGCTTAGCACTGATTTGAAAAAAGTACAATGTTTCATGTACATACAAGGTGATGAGATAAGACATAATTCCTCAACATGTGTACCACACATGATTATCATGAAGAACCCCATAGCTCAGCCTGGTTTCAAAGCGATCCCATCTGTGGTTTCTATGTGAGAATATGTCCATATGCAAACTCAAGTACTGAGATCCACAGCTGGCTGCTTTGTTGTGGGTGCTTTTTAGGGCAGACATTAAATCCCTTTTACTGACCTGGGCACTGTCACATACTGTTAACAAATTAAGTTTCTGCTACCCAACGTATTATATTATTTGTAAATGGTCCACATTATCAGTTATCTTTATGACATTTCCTGCCATTTCACACATAGTTAGATATCCATTAAGTTAATGCCCATACTGTAAATGTGAGGGAAGGCTATTATGTTCACTGATAATTAAATAGTCAGGACTACAACTTGTTGAGGTCTTTCCAAAAGTATTTCTTCCTTTCCATCCTATGACTACTAGAGACAAGCACTCAGTTAGTGGCAGTCCTCATGTAAGGTTCTGGCCTGATACAAGGATTTTCCTGCTTTTATATATACTGTGCACATCCTGTGTGGTTGTGATGTCAAGATTTTGTGCAAGACATGAATGACAGCATTAAATGAAATATGTTAAAACATTTAAAGGGGAAACTGAGAAAAGACTGAGCCTTAAAACATTATTAAATGAATAGACTGTACTAATTTAATATAGGCTTAATTGTAATATCAGGGTTGAGGCTTCAACCTTCCTGTTGCAGTAGCCACGATAATGAGCTGTTACCAGCAAGAAGCATCTGAAAGGCAGTTGAGCAGTTCTCATTTTACCCATTAGAAGGCAGAACACACACAAAACTCAGCTTCTGCAGTTTTTACTTCAGTGAGCCTGTTTCATCATTTGCATCATTTTTTAATGTGAGTCCTGCATGGAAGTCATAACCTGATGGGAACATCCCAGTCTACTCCCAGAAGAATCACTGGAATGCTACATTGTCATTCTTTTACATCATCATTCTTCTACTCAGGTGGAGGGGTCAGGCAGGAAAATAAACCTTTTTGAGAATTGGCAAGTGTGATTACACTTACTGTTTTTAAAAATTAAACTCCCTAACATGCAAATACTAAATGCATTTACATTTGTTACTAGAAACATACACATTGCCAAGCCTGGGTTTGAGTTTAGGTTTTTCAGGGTTTGTTACTTTCTGACCATTACACAAAAAAAATGGAAGCTGTAGATTTTAGCTCTACATAATAATTTCCTCAAAGGTTCCTCTCCATCTACAAATAACCTTTTAAAGGAAAAGGGAAAATATACATCATGTTTTTCATATCTGTTACATGAGCATCACTGTCTTACTACACAGCAGCCAGTGATTTTAGGAAAGTCAACAATTCTTTTTATTGTGTATGATTTTCCAAGGTAACTTTCATGAAGTTTTTCTAGATAGCTTGCAAGCAGAAGGGGTTTATTCACTATTATCCTATCATTAGAAAAATACCACCTTGGAAATTCTTCGTTTTAATGTAGACTCTAGCCTGTGGTCCCATCTTTAAATGGTGACTCTCTAGGAACAACATATTTGGGAATCCAAGCTCAGAGCATGAGAGTAGATGAGAGCAGACACCTGCTCTAGATCTGCCCATATCCCGAGCTGTCCAGATCACAGGTTGGAAACTATAGGCTGTCATTATATATTGTCAAGGAATGTTAACACACATAGTAATTTCATGGTGCAACTTCCACACCAGAACTGCTTTGTCCCAAGGTGGGTAGATGGCCTGATGACTATTTCCATGTTCACACCTTGGCTGTTCAGCTGGGGTGAAAATAAGGAAAATAGCATTTGAAACAAAAGGTTTAATCTAGTACAAATCAGAGTTTCTCTGTCAAAGCAATTTCTAATACAGCCTCCTCTTGGTTTTAGTTAGGGAATAGATGAAGGATTTCAAATTTAAGGCTAGAATTTTGGAAATTGGCTGTTTAGTTGCTGCACTTTAATTAAAGCCTTTGAAAGATGGATGAGCTATTACCGGCTGCAAGATCATTATGAAAATATTTTTTTATGATAATGGAGAAGTATTGAGACAGTCAGGCAACAAAAAGACAAACATCAGGATGCTGTCTTTAAAAAACAATATAGGATTGTTTCAATAAGACTAAAACCTGTCTGCAAAATAAAGGCCTGTTTCTCTAGAAGGACTCTCACTAAATAATGCTGTGGATCAAGCAATTAACTTTTTATGTTGTTGCCAACTCCCTTTTTTCCATATGGTATTATTATAAGTCAGACTTGCATAGTTTCCTCATTTTGTTTCTCTTTCTTATTTCCTTCCATTTTTATTTTTCACTGGAAACCACAGGAAGACATTTTTGTAGTGAGGATATCATTCCTGCTGATCATATATCATTTGTGAGCCGAGTGAATTTGTTCCACATGTCTTTTGAACATGTACTGCACAAAATGTCTGGTATTATAGAGAATCTGGTAAAGAGGTGTCTAGTGTATTTTCATTATGGCCATGTATTTGAATTAGTATTTAATTAGTAATGCACATAAATACGTCTGGAGAGCTGAGAGTGAATTCCCCCCTCCTTGGATTTTGCTTGAGATAAGGAAGCTCTGATTTATTATTCAGTAGTAAAGATCAGACTGGCTCAAAAAGAGGGGGAAAGAAAACAGGAGAAATGTTGCTGTCTGTGCATTCATTAATAGACAGGTTTTTTCCACACAGTGCACTGCCATCACCTTGAGATTCTTGGTTAGCAGAGATCTGATATCTGTGTATGTCTATAATATCAACATGAATAAGAGAGGACTGTTACCACAGTGAGAGTTACACAGAGTTTTAACCTTGGGGTCACTGATCAGGAAGAAACAGGTGGTTGTGATGAAACTTATGCATTTTATTGCCTGATTCTACTCAAACTATCATCATCACTGTAGTGTTTAGGGGTTGTGGGCTGTTGGAATACTCTGCATATTTCCCTCTGAAATCCAAAGACACAGTTATGCTTGTATAGTTGAATTATCTCTAAATTAGGGTTAACTTTCTGCTTTGTCCTTCTCACCTTTAATTTTACTCCACACAAAGCACTGAATTACATTCTTTCATTATTTACTTCAGTTTCCTAGATAAAATATTTATGTGGTTGTTTTTTGTTTTGTTTTTTTTTCTTTAGTAAATGTGACCATCTGTCTTTTAGCCAAATGAAGTAGGATGGTTTTACAAGGTACCTTCCAAGAGGTTATCTTGAGTCTGGCTGGCGTTGCCTGTGTGATGTTTTTGGCACAATGACTCACTAAACCACTTGGGTTTAGTCATCCCATAACCATGCAAATGCAAATCAACATGCAAATCAAGCAAGTATATCATAACTAGAAGCACAGATTTTTTGACCTTACTTGGTGGAAAAAATGAAAATTATCTGAAAGTTCTATAGAAGACATTAAAATAATCTGAGTAAGAACTATAGCAAAAATTTTTCCCCTCATTGATCATTTTTTTAATCCAAGACACACAACCTGCAATTTGAGAAAACTGTGTTTCTATGCCACACTGTTTTGTTAGCCGCACTTATCTTAATGCAGCATCTCAGTAACAGCCCTAGGAAATGAGCAACAAGTGCATTGAAAGCATATCATACAGATTTGTTGAAGATTTATCTATGCTTATGTGAACCTGTGATAAGCGGGGTAAAATTCCTCCCACCAGATTCCTAAAAGTTCATTGTCAATCAAACTGGGCTAGAAAAGCTTTCTTCATCATCAAGCGGCAGAAGTTGGTACCTTTGGTAAAAGTTCACCTGGTGTATTTTAGATCCCTGCATTTAGGATGCACTGAAGCTTTCACTGTCTGAATGAACTTCACTCTCTGTGAAGCAGGGGAGACAGTAGAGGAAACTGGATCTTTCCACTTGATCTTCCACCTAGCCACATACACCAACTTGTGCTACTTCTTGAATAAATGTTGATTCTATAGCTTTCCATTTTGATCACCATCAACCATGGTTTCTGCTTTTCCTCCAGGAGCCAAGCCGTGGTCCAACATCATGGAGATTCTGGAGGAGAAAGATGGGGTTGATACTGAACTACTGGTTTACGCAATGACCTTGGTTAACAAGGTTTGTTTACTTTGTTAGTGTAACTGGTAGAGATAATGTTAGTATTTTCAACTGTATAATCATCTTCCCGGTTGAGAATATATGACAAAAGAGACCTGTCCTGGAGAAGCTGCCGGACAAGCTGTAAGCAATCAGCACACTCCTGTTACTTGTGTTGCAGTCACCCAGAGGCAGCAGCTGGGAGCAGAATTGCTGTGTGGAAGCGTGTTATGCCATGGCTCCTCTCCCAACACTGTGCAAAACAGAACTCAGCAAACTAACTCCACACATTATCCAAGGGGAGAAAGAAAGCAAGTGCTGGTGAAAAGATCACATGCTCACAAAGGCTTGCATTGTGCACAATTTTCTTGCTCAATCATTTAATTTTTTTTTTACTGCAAAGGAGCTATGATGAATTTAACATGTCTCAGTGCTAGTAAGAATATTTCTGCTTTAAGAAAATGAGGTTACATTTTTTTCTTCTGTCTTTATATTTTCTGGTGTCCTATATTACAAGTTAGTAGTTTTGCAATAAAATCAAATGATATCCAAAGTGCTTGTGCTATGAGAAAGGGAGAGGGTGAAATGCCCATAAAAATTAGAAATTTATTACTGTAAATTCCTTAAAAATTAGTGTCTAGCTTTAAACAAATCTTAGGGTGACTAAAATTAAAAAAGGATTTTTTTAAAGAGTGCAGAAGATCAACATACTATTAGAAAATCAAAATAACCATGTGTTTTCATAGATCAAAGTATTATGAAAAATTATTATTAATCATTAAATTCATTTAAAGACCCTGAGTTTGTTCGGTGGTGGTCATAAATCAAGCTGACAGCTTGTTGTGCTCATGGCTACATGTCTGGGAGCTGTGGGTTGCTTTAGTGTTTTTTTGATAAGATGATTTCCTAATAGCAGATATTGTCCAGCAAAGATGCCTTAGAAGGACCAACCTTTCCTGGTAGCATCACTGATGTTACTGTACTTGCACTTAGAGCTACTCTTGCTCCTGCTTACATGGTAGTAAGGATCCTCTTGACTTTAGATGACCACCTTATCTCATGGATGTATTCTTTCCAAAAGGCATCACGAGCTGCATATATTTCTGTCTGTAGCTGCTATTAAAGCTGAGGTGACCAATTTTTAACGTCTCAATTTTACACCTTCTTGTTTTGTATACTGATTTCTGTCTTGAGATAATTCTTCTAATCATTTGCACAGTTGTAATCACCCTGGTGTTTGAATTCTAAAAAAAAAAATTGTTCTATGTTGACTCTTTTATTATTCTATAGTTGATTCCTTTAGTCTGAGTTTTTCACTACATTTAAAGATATTTTTAGGAAGAGGTAGTTCTTTATAAACACAAAAAGAAGAAGCATCTTGCAGTCAAAGGAGCAAGGCAGTTATAAAGATCAAGGAAGAGAGGAATCCCACAATGCCATGCTTATAATTATGATCTGGCTTATGGACAGCTTTATGATGTTTTTAATGGGATTTTTTTCATGATTATAGAGAATACAGCAAGCAGCATGTCACAGTTGTAATTTTTTCCCCCCACAGAGAATATAGAGAGTCAGTTGGTTTCAGCTTCACTAGGCAAGGAAATGTCACAATTTTTAGAGCAGGCAAAGTCCTCATGACGGATTTCTCTTAGGGAAGCATACTGCTGCTTCTTTATCCATGTGTACATTTATAGACTCTTTTACTTTCTGCTCAAGAGCAGAGAAGACATCTACCCAGACATAAGAATTGCTCCAATCCCTTCATCCTCTCCCTCTCTTTTGTTGCTGTGTAACCAATTTACTTATGCTATCATTTCATTAACCCTCTCTTAATTTCAAGGGATTTAGGCATTAATGAACCTCTTAAGCGAGACTGATCTCAATGCAGATACTTCTGGCATAGCCGTTCTTATCTTCCTTTGGTTAGTTTCTATAATCTGTTAGTTTTTATTCTAATCTCTACTTTCCTCATCTTTATTACTCAAGTCTGGAAAGATTAAAGCCTTTGTGCTTCCTTTGTATATAAAGATACCCCACGCTACTAACCAATTACAGAAAGAAAATTCTGTGTTGCATGTAATTAACTTTGTATTTAACTGCTATAAAACCTCTTCATTAGTGAGATTACCCTGGAACTTTGTAGGTGTAAGATTAAAGTTGATTTTCTTTTTACCTGTATTTAATTTTGCTTGTTCTCTCATATAGTACAATAAAGTAAAAGAATAAATAAATTACAAGATAGATAAAAATTTAATATATTTTAGCATAGTCAGATGAATGAAAAATGAATGTTTTTTATCAGGTCCAGTATAGGACTGGAATTTAAGCACCAGCTTCCAGGCCACTTGCTATTAGAGGGAGTTTAGAGAACCACCCACCAGCAGCCCAGCAGCTGTAGTTGAAAAAGTGCCGTCTCAGGCCAGTGTGGTGTTAATACAGCAGCTGCCACACCAATTTTCGATGACCTGCCTTGAGAATATCACAAATGACACATTGGAATGATGATCATCTTACGCCCTGTGTCTGACATTGGCCGCACCACATGTTTTAGAAGTTGTGGTTCCTGGGAAAGCAAATACATGAGAGGCTTCTTCCTATCCCAAAGCAACTGAAATCTTGGCTAATGTTCTTACGCGTGTTTATTTACCATGTAGTGCTTTTCACCATAGCATGTCAAATGTCTATCTAGTGCAAGGGCCCTCTACTGAAGCTCTGTCTGTTGGATGTTTCATAACCAGAGCAGTGCTCTTCTATTACTTGAACTTACGTGTAAAGGATCTCACACCAAATGGACTTTGTTGTCTCTGTGCACTGCTTTATACTGTAATTGGTTTGTAAATGACAAAAAGCACAAGACATTTTAGTTTTACTGGCTAGTAGCATCCAGGGCTACACATTTTTAAAACTGCAAATGAAGAAAGCCTTTCAGTCTGAAGCCAGGCATAGCCTAGCACTGATTTATGTCAGATTTTGTTCAGATACATAATTAAAAATATACCGTGATAAGAATATTGTGCAATTACCAGCTGAGTATTTCGTCTAATAGGCTTTGTTATCTAGGAAAACATTTGGCTGTTACACTCCATAAAACTTCCCTCCCCCCTATACAATACAATATCATTAGTTTCCTTGACTTTCTTTCCATTAGGACTGTTAGTGGAGTAAAATGCATTGTGTAGGCTTTTGTAAAAATGTTGTTAAGATATATAAAGCTCAAAACTCTCAAGCTAGGGTTTTGGTTTTAATTTAGGTCACCATTCCAAGAAGACACTTGAGAGGGAAGAACTCAAAGCTCCACTGACTTTGCCGCAAGGGCTTGGGAAAGCAACTTGGAAAATCACACAAGCAACAAATAAAAATCTTAACTCAGGGATGTTTCCTCAAACCAAAACTGGATAGAGGTGTAGGAATGAGTCTTGACGTTCATATTCATGCTCCTTTGTACACCTGAGTGCTGAAGAGTTTCAGATTTGAATTCTCAGCTTTGGTCTGAGCTAGTGAGATCATAGCAAAATTCAGCAAGCAAGCCACAGAGTATGGTTTAAACATGCTTCTCTGAGTGGCTAAATTTTAATTCTCTAGGCAGGTTTTCATTTTGTAAGGCTCAGTCTTCAGACGAGGAGGAAATATTTGGGACTTGTATGTGTATTTTGATATCGGAATATCATTTTGAACCTAAGCAGGTATTCAGGAAGGAGCAGGGACCTTGGAAGGAGCAAGGACCTGCTCTGCTGCTCACAGCTTTTATTTCCTTTATAAAATCACCAAGAAAATGGGGGCCATTCTTGTTTACTAATATCACACCCCAGAAATAATCATTCATTTATGCAAACATTTCACATCCCTTGTGTTTAGTTGCTGCAAAAATCTTTCTGCTGTGCTACACTGAACTGACCTTGTGATGCCAGTGGTGCCCTTTTACATCTCACTTTAAAATGTTAGAAATTTAATTTAATATGCATTAGGCTCTGAAAATGGATCTGGAAGTTTAATGACAAGCCATGCAAAGTTAAAAAATTTGTTTTCAATACCTGGGAGTTCAAATGCCCAGTTTGGACCAATAGCATGCAGTAAAAATTGGACTTCCAGTGCCACGGGATTTGAAATTATATTATCCAATAAAAGTCTGCTGACAAAAGCAGGGTGGCCAGTAAATACTACCTTATGCTGCTTTTTTCCCTAACTACAGCCTGCCTTTCCTCAGATTCTCAAAAAAACTATACTTGAAGGTAGGTGATCTGCATATCAACATTAAGGCCATTTTCTGATGTTTTAGGAAGCAAATACTCAGAAGATTTGTGCAGGAGATCTGACTCTGGCCTCCCTTTTGCAAATAACACATTACATCTTACTATGCATAATGACACTCAAGTCAGTGTAGGTGCTGTCTACTTCTTTCATCAACAAGAGAAAGCCTGATAATCAAACATCGTTTCTATTATAGTATTTCCGTATCCTTTTTAAAGCTTCATTAAATTACAGTGAATTTATAACTCAATTTGCTGAATCCTCAATTTTTTACTCAATGCTAGCTGTCAGTTTAGGGAGGGATAAAATGTACATGTTGTCTATTTTCATCATTGTTCAGAAAAGTTTAATTTCATAATCTTCAGCGGGTTTTAAACAGAGGCTTAAGTACTGTCCTGGACAGGGGTAAATTCTTAATTAGAGCCTGAATGTACAACCCTAAACGTATAGACCGCACAGTTCATTAGTGTTTGTGCCAAGCATTCCTGTTGCAGTGGAAAAAATGGGAAATTACTATGGTAAGAAAAGTGCTCTCCCTTGAAAATAGAGCAGGTGTCATAGGAAGCCCTGAACTCAAACCGTTCATTTTCAATAGCAGTTATTGGCATTCTCTATTTTCTAGTGTGCAAAAGCTCCTGTGCACTGTCACTGGTAAAAACTTACCTCATTATCAGAAATTAGTAACTCTTTTAACATTTTACAGCAGTTAAGGAAGGTACTTTTAATAAGACTTTTCAAGTTGAAGGGGAGGAAGGGAGGAGTCCATATCTCTGAAATATAAAACAGCTTATACACTGGGAGGCTGACTTCTGCTGCAGGTGTGGAGGACAGTAGGCACATGGTGCAGGATATGTCCTGCTGTCCTGACATCACACAGCTGTGGATTGCACTTTTTCTTCTTAAGGTCAAACTTAGAGGAATCAGTAGGAAATCAGCTTCACTGTTTTTAGCTAAACCTTTTTTTTTTCTCTCTTTGCTTTTATCCCTGTGTTTGATGCTTTAACATTCTCTGTTCTTTAAATCTGTAATTGAATGAAGCCAGAAAGAATCCAACTGTGTATTTTAAAGATCCACATTTTCCATACTTTTTTGTAGGAAATAACAACATTGATTTGTTTTGCCAGTCATTCATTTTTCTACACAGTGCACAGAGTTATTTGTTAAAAGCTGTGCCACTTGTTTTTTATTTTCTAGCGGTGTCTCTAATCCCACATCATGGGTTTTGCTTTATTGAAATCATACATCACACCACTTGCCACCTGCTTTTAAAAAGCTTTGTTTAATTCTTTTCAAAACAAACAGATTAAATGTTTTTCCTTTGATTCTTAGACACTGTCGGGGTTGCCAGATCAAGACTCTTTCTACGATGTGGTGGACTGTCTGGAAGAACTCGGCATTGAAGCTATTTCACAGAGACACTTGAACAAGAAAGGAACAGACTTGGACTTAGTTGAGCAATTTAACATTTATGAGGTAACATAACATGTCCTGTTTTATGCATCTTACAGCTTGTGCAGACTTCAAAGCCGAGAGGAGGAGGGGAATGTAACCTAGGTGAAATTTTGTTATCTATTTTATTTTAAAAAAACCAAACATCTGGTTGCTAGAAGTATTATACACATTCACATATGTGACCAGCTGTGGTACATAGCTGCGTTTAATGCAAATGCATTTTGTACTAAACCCGGGGCATACTGCAAAGCAAATGAGCACATTTACTAGACTCCTTAGAGGCAGTTCTGTCTGCAATTAAAACTTTCTCAGGCTGCTAGTTACACAGCCTGAGGTAAGTAGAAGTTCTTTCCATGTGCAGAAGTATTCAGCTCATGCAAAAGGTTCAGCTGGGCTCACCTTCACAAATACCACTTGTTCTACAGCTGAATACCCAGCAAGTCCTTGTTTACGAGTTTACACTGGACCAGATCCTATACAGTTTGCAGCAGCTTACAGGAATGAGTGACTCCACATTCACCACCTAGGTACAAACCAACTAGTTGTGAAGTATTTATGTGTAAGGGTAGGTTATGCAGTTTCTTAATGAGCCTCTTTTCAGAATTCAGAAATTGTTGGAGCAGGGCTGAAGTTAATGTTATGTAAATGCAAATTCATGTCCTGTCCTGGTGTGATGAAGTGAAATTATTTATCTCCATCGAAGTCCAGCAATGGATTTGTTAGATTTGATTCTCCATTTTGTTCATCATCTCTACACCCATGTCACTACAACTTTATCAGAGTTAAGTTTTATGTACAGGAGTTTGCAGGAAGAGTTAGGCCAAAATAGGAACATGAGAATGAGGGGGCTCCATGTTCTTCTTTCTTTTTCTGTTGTCAGAGGCTTCAGCTCATAATGCTTTGTAAAAGATGATCATTAATCTTAAAAAGCAGAGGGTTTTGTGCATACTGCGCCTACTGAAAGACCTGATTGCAGAATTAGTAGTCTGCTTAGTTGCGTACCAGCTTTCTCTTTGGGTACCAGGCTAAATTCAGACATGCCTATGCACATTCTTTTTCTTTTCTACTAATGCTCTTCTTTATCTGAAAAATTTTTTCTTCCATACTGAAATAGATTTTACACTGTAAGCAGATATATCACACTTCCCCCTGGCTTGTTTTTTCAAAGTCATTTCTGGTAAGAATTATCAGAATAACAAGACTAATAGAACCAAAAACTTATTAATTCTTCCGATCACTCACATTGCTCTCTTCTGTACCTCTGCCTGTTTGAATGAATTTTTCTCATACTTAAATGTTATGCTGCATTTCAGATAAGATCTACCAGTAACTTTGTTGTTTTTGTCAGTGATCTCCCTCTGTCAGTCTTCCTCTCTTCTGTCAGTGATCTCCCTCCTCAAGCAAGTAGCACTTGCTTGCTTTCTGTTAGAGGTATGACACATTGGCATGTCAACAGCATGCTGTAGTTCAAGATACTAGGTGTTGCACCTCTCTTTTGCTCCTCTACTATTTCCAGCTGATGATCTCCCAACCTGTGTCAGAAGTTTCTCTCAAGTGTCATTGTGGCAGTGCTATTCTCAGCATCATTTTTTTCTGATTTTATACATATGTCCTTCTGTATTGACAGTGCTCCTGAACCGACAGGAGACACTGAATTTTCCACTGAAAGGCGTACATGAAACTAATTATGATAACCTAAAAACTGTCAAAATGGAGAGTTTTAAAAGGAATGCAGTTACATATGCATCTGATGACCTCCTCCTTTTCTGGGAAGAAATGATGTCACTATTCTAAAATACTTTCTAAAGTAGCGGATGGTAACTTCTGCTTGATCATTACATGTGTCATGTCTGAACATGAGGGAATGTTCAATCAGTCAATGCATGAGAGTTTTTTCTGTTGATTTCACTAAAGCCAAGATTTCACCTATATATTGTCAAAAGAAATAAAGCAAGCCAGATGACCAACATTGCTCAACTTCCTTGAAAATAAAGTCCAACATAAATAAACCCCAACCAAACAAACTAGGAGATATATAAATGTGTCATTACAGGTCCTGTAGTGTTTTATGCAAGGTATATAATTCCATTATTAGAGCTGCTACGCTGCACTAATGGATAGACAGCAACTTACAGGGTTAGCTTTAGAAATGGCAATGCTAATAGTAGTTAATCGTCCTGAGATCAGTTATTTTTAAAGCCCAGGTTTGAAGACCTGTGGCACCTAAAGAAATCGTGTCAGAAGCCTTGCCTTTCTTTCTTGCTTTCGCAGATGACACTGAGGCACGAGGATGGAGATGAGAGTGCTGACCCCCCTCCCAGTGGGCGCAAGGACAGGAGAAGGGCCAGCCTTGGTGCTAATGAGCGAAGGGGGTTAGAGCGCCGACGGAGCCGCAGGCACTCGGTGCAGAGTGTCAAAAGCACTTTATCGGCCCCTGCAAGTCCGTGCAGCCAGTCGAACCCTAGCTTCATGCTAGGCCATGGACAGCGCGTTGAAGATCTCAGCGAGAGGTAAGTGCATGAACTGGGGAATTCTCCTTTCTTTTCCCCTATTACTTTCTGTTATGTTCATTGCACTTTACTGATCTGTCATACTTTATTTTCCTCTTTCCATTGAATTAAAAAAAAAAAAAAGCATGTTGTTGTTTTTGTTTTATCTTTAAAGAAGAAGAAGTAGATCAGTCATCTGTAGATAAGTGGTTAAGTCATCTACAGATGACTTATCTACATAGCTAAGTTCTTTGGCACCATCTACACTAAGTAAATGGACCAAACCACATGAGGTAGAGCATTTGATATGGAAACTAACTAAGCTTAATTTCATCTGCTGACAGATTTTATATTCAGTGCCTCCACATAATTGAAGATTGCAATAAGGGTATAGTCACATTTAATGCAGAGCTATTTGCCCAGTATATGTTACAGTTCATACTTTTCTTTTTAACCCCTTTGCAGTCAGCTTTCCAGCATAAATATTTTCTTTTGAGGATATGATGTAGTAGAGGATATATCTAATGTTTTATAATTAGTGAAAGAGATGGTAATGACTAGTTGAGCAGCAGTCTGCAACACTGGAGTCAGTCACAGCTAGTTTCATTGCCAGACTTATAACGGGTGGCTTGGGCTATGCATGCTTAGGAAAAAAGAGAGCTGCAGATTCTCAGCATGTCTGACTACTGCACAAGAAGGCTGGAATTAATTTTGTCTAAGTTAGATGTCTGATCAGCTCGCCTCCCTTTGATGTCAGTAGAGTACAGCAAGCACTGTGAGGTCTTTAGTTATCTAATGTATTCTACATGCCTGAAATTTCAACCAAGATGAATCATGCTCTGAAACTGGCAGTTTCTGTTGAGTATAAAGGGAATGGCTTACTAGCTCAGGTGCAGATACATAAACTGCATATAGCTAAGGCTGGATACTCTCATCCCATGGCTAAAGAGTAACCATGAGTAACCAAGATTAACCATGGCAATTTGAGTAACCAAAGTATGCTCCCTGAAGAGGATACCTTGTGTTATTCTAACACTTGGGAAGTTCCTTGGAGGTTTCTGCTGGTTAGCATTGGATGTGAACTTAAAATCCTATGCTATATGTAAAGCAGCCCTTCTTGACAAGCAAACTGAGTTGACTGAAGTTTAACAGCCTAATCTAGATAATCTAAACAGTAGTTGTATGTTGTATACCACATAATGTTTGGGTTGAGGGTTTCTTTAAAATTATTTTCTTCTTGCATTTTGCAGCACATTAATGCTTGTTTTCCATCACCTTCTGTTGGCCGGGTCTTTAGTGGGCTGGCAGCTGAGAGCCCCATGTTCTTACAGGCTAATGACAAGGATGACAGTGCAGATGAGGCTTAGTTTAAAGCATCCTCTTTTTAATTGCTGTAACATGAAGCTAGTAAACTGTTGACCCTTCTATCAATCCCACTAGGTTACTGGTAAACAAGCATTTCAGAAAAGCAGATTCTGTCCTTTATGTTTTTAGTTTCATCATCTGCTCAAATCTGTAGTTGTCGTAGAAAGAGGAAAACCAGCCTTCCTGCTTTATCATATCCCAGTGAGTCTCTCAGCTTTCAGTGAAATAGTCCAGATGGATGCCACAGTATCTCTACACTTGATAGCTAAACTGGGACAAAAAAAAATAAAGTAAAAGCTTCTTGGCTTCTTGTCATTGACATTTACACACAAAAACAGTGAAGTTTAATGACTCATACAATACCACACGTTTATAAAGTTTGAATTAACCTTAAATGGAAAGCAAACCTTTAAGTTCCATTGTTCCCACTGGAATCCAGTTTGCAACTTTGAGCACTCAGTCTTTGATGCAACATATTTATTGATTTAAAAGATTTTAATAGAGCATCATAATTATAGGCTCTGCTGAAATTTGTGATGAGATTTTAAAATCATATGTTGACATTTGATGCAGGCATCACCTCTTTCTGTTGAAAGAAAATCTTGTTGTGTCCCTTCTGCTTCCATCATTAATGTTGTAAGGAAGAATGTTTACAGATGGATAAAAATGCTTATTATCTCTCTAGAAAGTAAATTTTATTAATTCACAAAAGATGTGAATGTCTTCTGTCAATGACCATTTTGTTCATAATCCTAGTCCCTCTCAAGGAAGGAGAAAAGTTCACAATATGTTTTGCTGTATTTTCTGGGAAATGGTGTACAAAATGTGTTTCAATCTATTACTTCACTACATTTTCTTTACCGATAGGAAACATGTAACAATATTAATGATAATATTATTGTGATGCTCCTGCTGGTATTTAAACTTTGTGGGTGATTTCAGATGTCTGCTTTACAGTGGACTAGCAGCATAAAGTTCAGTGGGATTGCTTCTGACTGACATGGTTAAAGTCACACTCTTACACTGTATTAAATTTTATTTTGGGCTATATTCTTGGATATTTTTGGACTTCTCTACCAAAATCAGTAGAAGGTTCAAGTTCTTCCTCAGTATTCTTCTTCCCACAACGTTCATATTTCTTTTCTTTCTAACTCCATCAGCTGCTCTGGCCGTTACTTTGCTTTTGTTTACCACATCAAACAGGTTTCCCCAGTCATCTGCTTTGTGTCAACTGATAAGTCTTCCAAAAGGAGAAAAAATCTATGGTGCTTGTAAAACAACCAAAAAAAAAAAGACAATATTGGCCAAATTCTGTTCTGTCTCACAATGCTCTATATCCAGAAAAGTTGTCTGAAGTCAATGGAGCTGCTCTGATTTACGCCAAGCTAATTGAGAGCAGACTTTGGGTTTTGAGCTTGAAAAGTTGACCGTAAATGCTAAGGGCAACCAAAAGGAAATCTCGCAGGCCTTTTTCATCCATTTGGCAACCTCCTTCCAAACTAAATGTATTGCTTTTTCGCTTGTGGTTCAAAACAAATAAAGACCCAAGTCTGCTTTGTGTTAAAACTGTTTTCATGGAGACTGAAACCCAGTTTAATGTGCCTGTTAGTAAATAAATAAATAAATAAATGCAGTTGATAACAACTAACTTCGAAAGGTTGAAGGTTAGTTTAAGGGTATGTGGCTGAGCTTCTGCAGTGTACTTTAAAATGCCAGTCCTGCCTAACAGCATGTTTGCTTTGTTTGAAACATCTTACCATGATGACATAGAGCACCAAAAAGCCTGAAGGGGAGCTTCAATCCTGTTAACATGACGTTTTAAATGTTTCACTGAGGGCACCTCCTAAGGTTTTCTGCCCTGGTCCAAATTGAGTGCTCTCAATCTGCGGTCTAGCATGCTGTTTCTTAAGTGGTAGACTTTTAAACAAATTCTTCCATGGTGGTTTTTTGTCTTTTTAAAGTAAGGCTAGCTTTTTCTGACCACACAATAGATAGACTTGGGGAAAAATGTAAGGAGTGGCATGGAATTTGCACTAGATTGGTGTTCTTACTGTATGCAGTGATTTCTGGCTATATAAGCAAAGTTAAAAATCAAATTGCTGTCTGTGTTTCAGTCTCATGATGTCTGGCTTCAAGGCAGTAGAAGGCAGGCAGGTAAAAGAAGTTCTCAGTGCTGTCTTGAGCACTGAACAGGTGCTCTGCAGGAAAGTTATACACACAAATCAGAAACAAGTACTTCTCATGGATTCTATTCATATTTTTATGTGCATTTCCCTTTTTTCAGTACTGCACAGCAACCATCCATGTCTCTCTCCCTGTGTGTCTCATCAGACCTCTTAACAGCATTTGAGTGAATGACTCTGTTACAGCTTTGTGGAATTAGTTACAATTAAAAACTAAGGTTTATGACATTATGAATAGCTAGGGTTAGGTATTTACACTCTCTTCTTTCCTGCTCTTTTTCATAGCTTTGATTTGGTTTATTTCATCAAAAATCAAAAAAAAATTACTAAGATTCATCATACAACACTACAACACTTACATGTTCATCTAGAGATAACAAGGCTTTGGTTAGGACTTTCTTGAACAGCATTCTTTGGTTTGAAACCTAACAATCGGGAAACCTGACTGCCACCTTAAGAACCCATCAGAGCAGAGCTTGCATCCTGAATCAGAGACCAATTCTGGATTTAACAGGCCATCATTTTTAGACTGTGAGGCTAAAAAGGTATGAGGAGGACCAACTGTTCAGTTTCACCTGAGGCTTCCAGATCTTTCAAACTGAAGGAACTTGGCCTTCAGGAGAACTATACTTACCTTAGGTAAGGTAAAAACAGCAGAGGACTGAACAGAGAATTGTGTACCTATGAACTGTGCTTTTGTTGATGTCCTTCCAGAAGGACACTATGTTATGACTCTTCCTCCAAGCAAAGAGCAGCACAGGGAATTCCAAAGTTTCCTGCAAATTTCTGGGCTAGCTGGACACAGCACCATTGCACAGTGCACACAGGCCTTGAGGGCTTTCACACCCTATACAGTCCTAGAAAAAAAATGATAAAATGTTATCTAAATAAAGGAAAGCTGTGCTGCAAAGTCATGGGATCTGTTTGTTAAAAAATACATGTTTCTCATGCTTGAGGATTGCCAAGATGCAGGAAGAGATTGTGACGCTATTTTGGTTTTACCAGAAAACAATGAACACAGCTGAGCGTCTGATGCTAAACATTTTTTTCTGCTTAATTTCAGATTCCTGTCAAGTTTCTAACCAACGGCACAGACCTTAGTTTGGCTATTATGCCCCATTAACTGATCATTCAAATTGCTTCATGTAGAGCCAGGCCTGCAGGGGTGGTTTTTCCAAAATACAGCTGAGCCTTCTTTTTCTTCATGTAATTATGATTTTCCATGTTTTCAGGCATCCTAAACCATAACTAATCTTTGATTTCTCTCTAGCAGTTACTATGGTAAAATTCTAGTTTCTGTGATGGTTATTTCAAGTGCTGGTGACTTTCCACTACATTATGTGAAATGTTTTATGTAAATACTTATGGCTATAAATCAAAAGTGCTGATTGCAGTGGTGGGTGGGGTTTATCTTATTTTATTTAGGGTGGATGCATTCCACATCTCTTAGAGTTGTTGTCTGTAACAAATAAGATGAGTGATATGATAAGTATGACACAGCAAAGTGGGAAGACTCGATATCAGCATTTAATGCAGGACTTGGGCTGTGATATGGATTATTAAAGGCCCAGAAGAGAAAAGAATTTATTTTTATTGCTGTGATGGAAGGAAACAAACAGGTTTGTTTCTTAGACATTTATCTCTGGTTTCTGGGTTTGGATATTTAAACAACTAAGGCAAGAATCTAGACAAAGAAAACATCTCTGTGATAAACACGCTGTCACATAGCTGTGGATATGTGAAGAATCTCTTTAATACATTAATGTATGAGCTGCACTACCTAGCATTTGGGGTGGCTTTGAAATAGACTGGCATACAATCAGTTATGAGGGAGATAGTAACTTTTTCTCAGAATTTGGTTGGTATGGGCGAAAATGGGAATGGAATGTAAAAGTAGTGGTTTGGGAAAAAAGATTTATCTGTGAAGTTAAAAGGCTTGGTAAGTTAGCATCTGTTCATAGCATCAGACCTTTATTAGTCTCTGACAACAATAACATACAAAATCTGATCTGCTTTTTTTAGTTTGGGGCAGGGAGGACACGTTTATTTCTCCTGTGCAGGTAGGGTTATTTAAAACATGAAGTCAAGCAGATTTGAAAGGAGAAAGAATAAAAATGTGAAATCTGTGATATTACTCTTTGTAAGAATATCTTGGAATATCCTGTAAGGAATGCAGTAGAGGAACAGACATGAGATGGACTAAGAAAATTATTCAAAGCTGTACCATAAACAAAAGACTCCACTGATGTATAGATAGCAGTACATGAGTAAAAAAATAATTAATTAATTAAACATTACAGTTTGATGAGTATCTCAAATGCAGGTCCTGTTGGTGTCTCGGGTCAATACCAGCACTTTTCATCTGAATTAAAATGTCTCTGTTTAAATGTCAGGTTTTGTAGTAGAAGTACTATTTGCTGATTGTGGGTCTTGATGAAAGGAAAAGTTTTATGCGTGGTATATATTCAGAGTCCAGATGACAGCACTGTACCTTGCTGTAAAGACAATGGGACATGTACCCTATTTGGATTTCAAGAGGAATGAAAAAAGCGCTGAAACTTCACTTAGGTTATATGTGCATGCTAAATGAAAGCATGGTGTACCTAATCTTTTAAACTCTTTTTCTACTGTGTATTAAGCTTTGGTGAACTACCTAAGGAACTGTAATGAGGATGTGAATAATTTTCTCTGGAGGTCTATGGTAGTGGACTATGGCTATACGTGCCTTAGAGAGTTCACCTCCACAGTGTGTTCCCAGTATTTGTAAACATGATTCTCTGAGGCCAGGAATTTTTTTTTTTTAAACATACAATTCAATGTGAGTTAAAAAAAAAAGACAGCAGTTTGGCAGGATGCCATCTCCAAATCCCTCTCTTTGAAGCGAGGGGCAATAACAGTGACCTTCAAGTGTCAACCAATACACAGTTCCAAGCTCTAAAAACACCGTTTCTTCTCTTTCTGTGTATGTTCCAGTAGTTATTGCTCATAAAGTCTCTCTACATCACAATTCTGTTTCTTTATGTCTCTGCTCATGCAGATGTAAAAACAGCAATGCTGTTCAGTGATCAGAGAGTTGCAACTCTTGAACTCTTTGCAAAGTCTTGCCAGTATCTTAAGCAAGAATCTGCTGTCTTGCTCTGCTTTGATGGGTTCTATATAAACCAACTGCAACCAATGAAACAAGTGTGGAGGCATTACCTAAGAATTATTTCAGTGTGAAAAGTTTTTATTGATCATATTTTAGGGATCAGAAACTGACAGGTCACTAAAGATAAAAAAACCAACATAATACAAAGTCACAGGAAATACATGTACTTCACATTACCTGTCATTGCCTCAAGGGTTGTTTTGAACAGTTTATTTAGGGCAGAAATGCAATTTTGACCTTTTTAGTTGTGCATCTTAGTTTCTCTTCTTCACAGAAGGCGAAATGTTGAGATGTTACATCATTTCATGTATTTTCATCTTCACGTAATTGAAACAACTGCAATGATCTAATGCATATAGCAATGGAATGGAAATGGACAGAGAGGTAAATAGGGGGTGTATTGTGCTTTTAATGGAGGAAGACAGTACTTTGCCATATTTTTATACAGAGCAATATATGATGAATTTAATTTATCACCAGTTTTGGCTTTCATGTAAAGACTACTTGAATCTGGTTTGGCACTTGGGATAGAAGAAAGGAAGAAGCAGCAGAAGTGTACTAAAGCATTTGTTTGTTTTACAAGGACTTTGAAATTTGTCCATGAACTGTGTGGTCTAACCTAAGGAAGTGGAATTTCACTCATATGTGGAGGACAATGGCAAGCAATGTCAAGAGAAAATAAAATCACATCCACTGTGACTTGTAAAGCTCTCTTCTTGATGGAGCATTTTTCATTTTCTATTTGTTCACCTGTGAGAGGTTCAGGGAAGGAGCTTTCAAAGTGCTGTGCAAGAGGTAAAACAGGTCAGAAGTTTGAAGGGAGTGGGAGGAAACAGCCTTGAATGAAAAATTTGTGAGATCAACTGTAGTATTTCATTTAGAATAATGTTATGGAATGGCTGACGGTGCTCTTACTTCACTTAATGTGGTCCGTAGTCCTAGTCAGGAGCTGCTCCTCTGCAATGCAGCAAAAAGTTTAAATGAAAGTAATTTAAAGAAGCTAAACTGAAAAGCACTTGACTTAATTACAAAAAGAAAAGAAGTGAGAAAATTCCTCAACCATAATTAACAGCACATAGGGTGTTTTTCAGAAATGGTGGGAATCATGGCTGACAGCTTTATAGTTCCTCAGTCCCTTCTTCTCTGGGTTGCTTCAGAACTTCAAGGCCCCTTATTTCACTGAAGTTCAGTGTTCGCATTTCTTGGGAACTTCTGCAGAAATCTGTGAATGGTCCCAAAAGGCTCAGAAATACTCTTAGGGCCTTGTCTAATAACCTGCAAAATTTAGAAGGAAATATTTAGGAAGACTTTAGCAAAGGTTAAATGAGCTTTACATGAATTGGAATCATATACCAAAAGGGAGGTGTTTTAATGTGCTGTTATCTCATTGATTAACTTCTTTTGTGCATTGTATGTGCAGATCAAAAATGTTGGTAACTTAATTACAGCAAGATAATCCCTTTTTCTGTTGTTCTATAGTCAAACATTAGTGATCAAATTGTACCTGAATTAAACCGATTTAAAGTATATCTTACACTTCAAAAATTTCTTTTGATACCAAGCAGAGCAGAATGTGTTTCTGTGCTCATGCTTATTTTCTGCCTTTGGGGTTTTGTTTGTTTGTTTTCCCTCCAGCACAGCCTTTGATTTTTCTATTAGCTCTGTGTTTGGGGTTTTATTATGAAGGGAGTGAGGTACTGGTAGAGCCAGCTCCTTCCTCTCTCTTTTCCAATCATTTGCCATGTGCCTGCTGTCCTCCTAGAGGTAATATTAGCAGAGGAAGAGACCTTACCAATCAAAGCTTCTTCTAAGCTTTTGATCAGGAAGTAAAGGAGTTTTGAGGAAAGAGTCCTTGGCCTGACAGAAGAATGATCTTGTTGGAGTCTAAAATTTAATGACTAGTTACGGTATGACTGTGGAGCCACAAAGCCACTTTGCTGTTTGTAGACAGCTATAGGGAAGCAAAGACATCAGACATCCAGCCTCTGTCATAAGAAAAGCTGTTGGGTGATTACAGAGGTCCTCTTTTGGAGTTAGGAGTAAACAAGCTAATTTTCATTATTTCGTCCATCTCAGAGCTCAGCAGCTGTCTCTCATTCAGTAAGCATTGCTGTCTACTGTCATCAGCCTTGGAAGCCAGTTCATATATATGTGCAAAAATCAGTAAGAGATTAACTTCCACAAAATATTTAGCTTGGAAATAGTACCCACCAGGGATGTGTAAAAGTCTGATTATAAACAGTAAAGCAAGTGTGCCACACAGGGTTGCTGAACATATTTAGTTCTTTTGAAATACAATATTCTTAAATAGTAGACAAATTAAAGTTCTGTTTCTCTTATCTGCTCCTTTAAAGTACAGCAAGTCATAATATCCAAAAAGTGGGCTCTTGTTTTTTTGCTTCCTAAGACAAAATTGCAGATAAACCCCAGAGCAGACTGAAACATTTCCTTCGTGTGACATTATTAATAGTTCATGACCCATCATGAAGAAGGACAGAGCCTAAACATTTCCTTCAACTCCATGTAGGTCCTATCACCTCCTGGTCCAAGTTCTATTTCACATTGTAGGAAGGAGTGTGTCTCTACCTGTAGGCTGAACCCAAAATCTTAGAAGTCCCAAACTGGTCTTTACGTGATAATGGTTTTCAGTCCAGTAACTGACTTAAAGATTAAAATAATTTCCTGGTTTATAACTTAGCCGTCAGCACATGAAAGTATTGCACAGCTTACCAGAAAGAAGCATGTGTGTAAAAAGCTAACCTCCTTTATGCATAGCCATCTTATATACATTCCAAAGAGCTATTTCTATTTTAATCACATTTTTAAGTAAATACTAGTGCTTATGAAAATATGTCATTGGCTCTGGAAACTGAGGTATCACCATTCTGTTTTCTGGTTTGTTTCTCAGCTGTTGACCTGAGTTTATTTGGACATTTCTGTTGTAATTGTAAAAGCTGCCTGGTTTTCAGGATATTTTTTTCAGACAAATAAACCTTTCAGGGTAAGGTGCAATAGTTTTTCATGAGGGACTGGTAATTTATCCTAATTTCCTGAAGACTGTTATAGATAGGCTTAATTTAGGGTAGTTTTGTATTTATAATTAAGCTAGTTGTATGGGATTTTTTTTTTTCCCCAATAATGGATTAGAACAATACTTCACACAGCGGTGAGAAACCCAGAGCACTGTATTTTATTGATTATTTCTCACCTGTAGTATTTAGTATGTAGTACACTTTCTACACAGAAGCTCAGCATTTTCAAAAACAGATGTCTGAACTTAGAATAGTAAGTGTCTGTTTAGTTCTGAACTTCAGCTGGCTCTGAGGAAATAGACTGTACAGTAAAAGAAGATTGAGACTTTTAGGTACCAATTAAATATCCTAATCTGATAAATACTAATTACAAAAACTGAATGGTAGGAAGGGGAGCAGATTTCACTACCAGTATATAAAAGACTTGATATCAAGACTTTAGACTGCAGATTCAGGATTATAAAGTTTGCTGACACACCAAACTGGGGGAGTGTCTGACACACCAGCAGGCTGTGCTGCCATTCAGTGAGACTTGGACAGGCTGGAGGGTTGAGCGGGAAGAAATTTGATGAGATTCAGCAATGGCAAGTGTAGAGTCTTGCATCTGGGAAAGAACAACCCCAGGTACCAGTATAGGCTGGGGACTGATCTGTTGGAAGGCAGGGAAAGGGAAAGGGATCTGGGGGTCCTAGCTGATGGGAGGCTGAACACGAGCCAACAATGTGTTCTTGTGGCCAAGAGGGCCAATGCCATTCTGGGGTGTGTTAAAAGGGGTGTGGGCAGTAGGTCGAGAGAGGGTCTCCTGCCCCTCTACT
>JANHFX010017526.1:8120-19628 GCA_027560015.1 Chloroceryle amazona | reverse complement strand
GACTCAAAAGGGACTTTGGTGAAGAAAACCAGTAAGGAAATGTATTAATGCAAGAAATCTGTTCAGAGAAATTGTGAGCCTGGGTTGTGCCAAGCCGCTGCTGGTACCCTCGCTCCCCAAAGCGGGATGTCGAACCTGAGCCGCGTTAAAAACCAAACTATTTTTAGCGGAGCTAAAGTTTTCTGTTAGGCGAACCGATTCCAGGTCTTCAACTGAGAGCATCCACGCGGCGAACTGCAGCAGCCAGAGGAGAAAGGGGCTGAGAGTGTGGGACACGCGGTCTCACACAACCCCCCTAGAACAAACTTGCTGCCAAGGGATGGCAACGCGGAACCGCAGCCTGGGTTCGGTTACCAACGGCAGCAAGACTTTCAACCAGCACGGAAGGCTTGGCTTAAGTGGATACTCCAGTTCAACCATGTCAAGCTACAGTTCCTTGGCCGTCAGTAACAGATTCATGTGCCATCTTCTCACCCTGCGCTACAGATGTGATCCAGTTCAGGTGCGGACAGAAAAACATCACCTTTACGTTTATGGCAGTTCTGTGCCACAAATGTGACCCAGCTTCAGTTCTCACGGACAGACACTACCCGATCCAGCATAAATCCTGCTGTCAGTTTGTAAAAATCCATTTAAGTCAGCAGCACGTTATGTGTATGGCGGCATTCTGCCGCCATGCAGCTGCAGTGGTTTTGATGCAGTAATAGGAGCTGTGCAGGTAGATTTACTGTCAGCTTGACACATGGCCAGAGTGGGGTCGGAAGCCAAAAATAACGCTCAGAATAATTTTATTGGTGACGGTCAAAATTTAGGGCACTTTTTAACAAGCAGCTAGCTGATGGAGCGCTAGGGACAAGAACCATGGTGCAGACATACTCCCATTCCTGCAATGACTAAACGCTGATATTTTATTTAAACTGCACTAAAATATTAAGTTGAAACTCACCCTAAATTATTAGTTAGCATTTAAAGCACCCCCCTGCTTAAGATGTGCTTGGATGCCAATCTTAATAACAAATTAATCTCAAAACTAAAGACACACTAATATACACCAAAACCAACTTACATCAACTCTACTGTAATTAAAACTGTTTAGAGATATATCACGCTGAGAGTCCAAAGAAAGGAATCCAATTTTCATTAAACTTCTCAAATATGTTCTGACCAAGCATAGCACAACTTCTTACACTTAAAATCATGTGATTTATGGGGAAATATTCTCAGCCTGCCAAAATGAGCAATAAAGACTATGTTGAAAATTTCTATTAGCCTTCTAACTACAGAAGTTATTTGAGAAGAGCCTTGCTCAAGTTAGCAGTGTTTGTTATGGTAACAGGCTCCACTTACAGCATTTGTTCAGTGTCTGCATCAGGCCACTGACTAAAACTGACTAAACTAGTCAAGTATGATTTCTTTATGTCTATAGTTGTTAATTCATTGGCATTATGCTGGCTGATTTCTTTTAATGCATATTTCATTAGTAGAGCAAGAGATGACTTCTCAGCATTATAAAATAGTCACTTGTCCACCTGAATAAAAATCCTCCTTCGCACATCAGTGGGATGCCAATCCCACTGATTCCTTTAAACCTGCCCGCCATTCAAAAAAAATGGCTTCTGCTTCTACAGTGCTATGATGGGTCACAGGTTTTAATAGAAATATAAATGATAAAATATAACGAAGTATGTTGCTTTTCATTTGTTGGTACTACTTATATAGTTTGCTTGGGAAGTTGTGTGAAACACATTAATCTGTCAAATACATTTATGCTTTTTTATTTGACAGTGCTCACCAAACCCAGTCATGTTATATGAAGTGTGACATGTCATGTGATGAAACACATTTTTCACTCACCCCTAGAAAGAGAATCCTTGGTCTTAGAGGTTGTAGAACTTCAAAAGTCCTCCAGAAGAAACCGTAGCCCTCCTTTCTCCTTGCGGCAGAGATTGAGTTCAACGCCTGGACAGGGACTTCTGCACACAAAACCGCTCTGCAGCCCCAGAGAGGAGGTGAGTGTTCTATAGTGCAATACAAATGGAACCTCTCTGTTGCCAAAAGTTTTGCTGGTTTCTGGATGACATTGTTGGGATGAATAAAGACCAAGAGGACAATTTTACAAACACTTCCACTCATGAAAAGCTTTATGCATGTGAATCAGTTTGATAGTGCTTGCTAATGAAGTTACTTATGTGCACAAGCATTTCTAAATCAGACCCTTTTCTTCAAAAAGTGAATGCAGAAATGTATTTGACAAATTGGCCTGTTTTATAGGATTACCTAGAAATGCACAGGACAGTATCAATAAAAGATGGATAAATAACATTTTCTGTAACAATATTTCCTGGGTGCAAAGGCTCAGGACCAATCATTGTATCAAGAACACGAGACATGCAAAAATTCTTTCTTCTAATGCATCTAGTTACAGGTAGCCAGGAATCCAACACCTAGGAGTCTAATCTCATCCTTGAAATCTCCACAAGAGGTGATGATGTTCCTCCCTTATCAGGTACTGCTACTGATTCAGGAGAAGACTTGCAAAGCTACAGAAGAGAACAAGGCACATAACTGTTCTTGGTAAGGCCGTATTTCTATTGCAATTAACCTGGAAAATCCATGTCCACACACACCCTTCTGTAATATGCTCTCTCCTGCCTACAAAGAGTCCTACAAAGATGTGGAGGAATAAAGTACTGGACAATGATTTGTAAAGACAATCAATGACTTTAGTGGAAACTCCATGCACTTCAAATTCCTCTTCCCAAACTGGCAAGGAAGAGTGCCTGAAGATAAGATGAACATGGGCAGCTGAACAAGAAGGGAGCAGCTGCTCAACACAGGGAAAGTGGGAAATGTGGCTGAGGAGAAAACAGAGGGCAATCAGAAATTTGGAGAATGCTTGATCTACAAGTAAAGACTTAAAGGTTTGGAGTTACTGAGCCTAACAAGAGGCCTGAGGAGTGACATATAAAAAGGGGAAGGGAATAATTGGTTCTTCTCATCCAGAGGGAGAGAACAGGAAGGGTTAGATTTACATTGCAGTGAGGGAGAGTCAGACTGGACATTACCAAACACATATCTAAAGGCAAAAGTAGGTAATGACAGTGCACATCCCCTTTGGAGATGCTGGAATCACTGCTATTGAAGATCTTTTAACAAAAGGTTAAACAACCTCCAGAAAGAGTATGAGTACTGTCTGATACTCTCTTGGAGGAATGGGAGAGGCAAGATGACGTCTTAAGACCTTTCTAGACCAGTATGCCATTATGCCTTCAATAATACAGATGATGCATCATATTAGGATACCCTAAATGGCCTCTATTACCAGCTCTCCTTCCTCACGGGGTTCCTCCTGTTGACACTCAGCTGCCCTCTCTTAGTTTTCACTCTAACTGGCCACATACAACTCTCATTCCCAGTTACCCAGTTAAAATAGATACTGCCTTACACTTTGCAATCTATTGCTTCTGTTCTTAAAGCATCACAAACCCAAACTTCCCAGTGATCTTTTGAATAGCAAAAGGAGAAAAAAAATATCCCCTATGACCATATTCCAGTTACTCAGATTCTTAGACTTCCAGTCACATTCATCTGGGTAGGCAGTGGTAGGGGTTGGTAGAAGAAAGAGGGCAGATATAGTTTCTTTGTAATAACTCCAAATGTAAAACACAACTCGAAGGAAGTCTAAAATACTTCAAGTCTTTAAATAAGTATCAAGATTTTCCTGAACGTATTTATCTTCTTGCTTTACTTTTTCCACATCCACAGAAAGGATTTGCACATACTGACTTCTCAGGACAAGGCTTTTCCACAATCTTTGTCCTACCATTATAAGGGCAATTTTCCTTCTCCTTGCTCTAGCAAGTCATTCAGGATTTGGCTTGTGGGATTTTTCTGTCTTGCTACATGAATTCCTGTCAGCTGCGTTCCAGTTCTAGAACACAGATTTTCTCAGCATAGGTTTGAGGGCCTGGAACACCAGATCTGTAAAGGTATTTACACTTCTGACTTGGGTCGAAAGCAGCTTTAGAAGTCTGACTCATCCTGCAAAGCAACAATTTGTTTGATTTTAGAAGGTGTTAGGTGTCTGTGTGTCATTAAGTTCTAGCTTTTCCCTCGAGGCAGAAGCTCTTCATCTTGCAGTCTCAAGTCCATTGTTTGCAATTAAGTGGTTTCCTTTCCATTATCAGCTCTCAACATTTCTTTAGTCATAACACTATTCCTTCTTCTCGCATTGTGTTGTAAGCACTTTCCTGCTTGCCTTTCAGCCTGTCCTTCCATCCCTCTCCTATATTCCTCCTGATTTTTCCCAGCTATTTCATTCTATCCTTCTACCTGGATCACAGGATCAAATCTCCAAAACAGACTGTGAAACTCAAGACAGGACAAAACTCTATTCTATGTGTAGACAACACTTACTGACTTTAAAGGAAAATGCCTGATTACATCAGCATAAAAGATTTGTCCCTTTAAATGCAAAATGCCACCAGTATTTTTATGCATTGGACAAACCAGTGGGTTACACGACAGTGTCAGCCATCATCTGGGCTTTTGCTTTCATTTCAGTCTTTGGAAAGTCCTTCCCTGTGCTGTCATACCCATGGGTAAAAGGACTTCTGAAAAATGAAGACACTCCAATGAAAAAAAAAAAGTCTATTAAAATAAAAACTTTTGGCATGTTTGCAACTCGCAGCAGAACTGCCCTCATGCTGTTTCTGTGAAAAACAGCTTCATCAGTAAGTGTAACAGAACTTTAGGTAAGAAACAAAAAACAGTAAGTTTCTCTCTCATCAGGAAGGATTGTGAAGAATTGACTTAAGTTCTGCCACTCACCCCCTCCAAATCACAAGCCAGACACACACTCTTTATTTGAGGGCAAAAAGGGAAAGTCAGCTCTGTTCTTTACCCAATTCCTTTATATTCTAAATACCAGACTTCGGGTTTGTATGCTCCTTCTCACATACCACATACTCTGCAGTGCCTGGGAAAGAAAATGGGCTGCTTTTTGGAAGCATGATTCCCCATAAGTGATTTCTGCATTCATCTGCCCTGAAAAAAGTTAAAACAAATAGTTCGCAGTTGATTTTTTTGTGTTTGTTTGCTTGTTTTGAAAGGAGAACATTTTGAATCTCTCTAAATAGACTGTTACATCAATGTAAATGATGATACAAAGTGTAATATGTGAAAACCCAAGCTCTAGTCCTGTCCCATGTTACAGAGCAGCCTGTGAGGAAAGGTAGCTAAGCTCCACATAGTCCTGGACTTTTGGGGAAACCCAGTCAATAAAATGTTCTTTCAGGAAGAGGCAAGAAATGACAAGGAATTGTACACTCCAACCAGTGCAAAAAGAACACTTAGCATCTTACTCAGAGGAAGACATGTTCTTGGGCTGAATTGCTGAAGGAAGTTCTGAGGGTGTACCAGACCCCTGATTTACAGCTGTAGGGTAGGTGCAGAGCATAATCGCTGCCTGTGAGATTTGAATCAAGGCAGTGCGATTTTGAAAAGCCTCCATACTGGGCTAAGATCATGAGCTTTGAAGTGAAAGGTAATATTCAAATGAAGTATAATAATGATGAGCACTTCTGAAAATCCCTCCCATGACCTTGAGGCTCAAGGAAAACTATAAAATTTGCTCAGAAAATTCTGAGTGTTTCTCTTCTTGTATTGGAAATGGTACTTTTTTTCCCCCCAGAGAATCAAGTCACTTAGAGACTTATCAAGTTACACATCTGAAAACAAAGAGTAGCCAAATTCACTTTTTTTGGTTTGTAAAAACAAAACAAAACAAAAAAACACCCTAAAGCACAAGAACTGGGTCATACGCACAAGATTGTGTCACAGTGTAAGAGGTTTATAAAAGGAACTTACAGTCTCCAAGTGACTTGGTCACTTGGACTTAGGACACTCCATCTTTCTGGATGTGTGCACTCACACTTGAGTCCTATGGAGTCATTGAGATTGGGTTCCTAATCTTCTTTAAGAAAATAATTCTATCTTTCTGGATATCACCTCTCATGCTGACATTTCACATTGATTCAACAGGATAACAAATTTCCTTGCAAGTTCTCTCCTCAATTTTAGTCGATCCGTCTCCTTCCTCGGGAATAAGCAGTCCCTACCTTCCAGCATCACTCTCTAAACCATCCTTGACCTCTTTTTCAGGCAGGAGGTAATGAGCCAACTGTTACTACAAAATGCTTTCTGAACAGGTTCAGCTCTCAGCAGCACCTGGGAAAACTTGGGCAGCTTGATACATAGACCCAGCTGAAAAGTACAGCAACACAAAAAAATGTTTCACACTGAGTTTCCCAGGTTGCCAAGGATATTTACAAGCTTCTTTCCAGCAAGAATTACACAGTTAAATCCCTTGGGAAGTTGGGAAAATCCTTTATTTAAACTTTCTACTAGGGAAAGATAGGAGAGAATAACCAATTCTCAGCCCAAGCATACTCACGCTTCAGCCATACTATTATGGCAGAGGAACCTGTGTCACCATCATCTTCACTCTGCCGACCAAGTCATCTCTTGGGAAATACCCTAGAAACCAGGCCCAGCTCTGTCAGAGGCCCCATACTTTCTGATCTCTGTCATCTTCTCACGGTCAGTGTAGAAAAAGCACTGACACCTGTCTCCTTGACTCCACCCTAATTAACTTGGCTGCCTGATGATGCATTTTGGTCTTACACAAAGCGCCTGCAATCATGTTCCCGAGCTTTTGTTCCCTCATGTTCTGGCAGTGATTTAAACAGCCCCACTTTTACTTCAGCTGAAAATATTAAATGAATTTCTGTGGGAGAATGCAACAGGGCTTTGTAGTGCAATGGACAGTGACCCAGCAGGAAGCAAGTATTACAATGAAGCCCTCACCGCTCTTTTGGCTCTGTGCAAAAGTTCCCAGCATTACCATGAAACATTTTCATGGGACACCCAAACTTCTGCTGAATAGGATGCAAAGTTGAAGCAGCCCATTTCACTGTATTCAGCACACAGAAGCCCGGCTTAACATTTCTGCTGAACAGAGCCCCAGGGCAGGAAATATACTGAACTCCCACAGTGGAGTACCAGTAATGGCTTTTAAAAACTCTATCAATTTCTATCATTTGCAAAGCACAAATATTTAATCTGGTTTTAATTACAGAAACCTCCTAGATATTGTATTTCTTTTTTCTCTTCCTCCCCACCCACTTTTTCAATTTTGTTGTTGCTGCTGCTGTCCTACACTTCCAGCCTCACTGTTTTGCAAGGCTGATCCAGTCACCAGAACCATTTTATCACTCTGCTTTGAAAAAAAAAAGGATTGAATTTCTTTTGTACATTGGGGTGAATTTGTAAATAACACTCATTTGACAAATTTTGCTCCAAGGATCACTATGGGAATATATTCAGATCAATATCATCCCTGTTAATATCACTTGAAAGTAACACTTGAATGGCACCATGGTGAGGCTATGGGAATATCATCTTCAAAACAGGGGGCCTGAGAAAGCCAGATGAGAACTGCTGAGCAACAGGATATTGTACACGAAGTGTATGCGCTCATTCTCTGGAGCAGGAGATACTAATTATCTCCTAGTAGCTTCCCGGGATGACAACTGTGCTAGGAGCTGTACATGTTGAGGTTAAAAAAAGTGAAATGAAATAAATAAAATAGTTATGACAAAGTCCCTGTGTTCAATGCAATTATCAGTCATTGTGTCTTATTTAACACGTAATCATGGGAAAGACCGCCAAGGAATATTAAAATGTACATTCTGCATTCTCAGGGTTTTTTTCTCTTCTTTAAATAAACATACTGAGGTTCTTTAAATAGTCCTCTCTGCACTAAGTATAAGTGCAACAAAAGATGTGCAAAGGCTGCAAAACACAACAGAGAACTAGAAAAAAATAGATTAAACCCTTGAGTGACTGAGTCTTTCTCTCCTGACCACCAGTGTTCTGGTAGGATATTAAAATGCTCTCCCCTCACTCACAAGCTCTCCTGAAAAAGCCAGTAAACAAAAGGCTTTTGAGCATTTTCTAGAAGTCACCAGGGCTGTCAAAATAAAGGAGGAGGTATTTACACATGGTATACACACCTTGCTCATTCTCCTTTCCCAAACCCTTCAAATGTCTCTGCAGGTCTCAGGTATAATGGTGAAGATACTGTCCCCCCAGCCATGGCCACACTATGAAGATAAGAGTGAGCAGCCTGAAAGTTGATGCAAATCTCAGAGCTGCCATTCATCCAAGTTAAGCAAAACCAACCACGAGAGTCCTCATACTTCCTATGTATTTTCCATGCTAAATTCCCAATTTGTATGCTTTGCTTGTCTTTTTCTGAGCTAAGTATCAGCCTCACTGTCCTCGTCCCAGTTAAATATTAGGTGAGTTGTGTAAGGATGCCAAGCAATTCATACAACTAGGTTCTGTAATGCCTGTTTTATCCTGTTTCTGTCTCTGCAGAAACCTTTTTTACAATTTTGCCCATTATTGCAAGACTTGAATTTGGCTTGCCCTTTGTTCTGGATTGAAATCGCCTTCTAGTCCTTTTATTTATTGGGAAAAACTTGCAGGCATGCTCAGGCACACAACAAAAGCAGAATCCAAGAGTGAGCAAAAGGAAGCCCAAATTTACTTTGAGAACAACTCATGATTTTTTTATTCAGTCCCATGATTAGCTAGGAACAGGCTGACTCAAGATGTTTGAGTGCCCTGGCTCAGCAAGACTGTTTTTGCTGTCAGAACGTCTGTGTATGTCCCCTGGTCCCCATACTCCTTCATCTCACCCTTAGCTGATTTGCAGTTGCTGGAGAAATACCTGGTACTGAAAGTTAAAGGACAGTAATGAAAATTAATTTGATCTAAAGAACATAACTTGGAGAGGTCTCTCCTATACTAGCTGGCATCTGTTCCTAAAGGCTTCCCTTCATATTTCCAGATATAAATCTACACCGTAAAAAGGCATCATGAAAATAAATGTCATCTTACTTAAAGAGCTGGCCCAGTGACTTTCTGACTTCACTTCCGTGCAGTGATGAGTCTCTATAGGACTACTTCACAGCAACCAAGTTAAACAAGCAAACAAGTTTTGCTGGGATCCAAGTTTTCCCTCACTTAATTCTATGGGACTGGAAGTTGGGCTCTTCTGTTCCTCAGCTCCTGTTGATCTGTTACAGTGCCAGTGACACAACGCTTTGTGTTAATCTTTTCTGCTTTATTATTCTTACATTAGGCTCAGAAACACATAACTTATCTTGCTGAATGCATTCTACATTCATCTGCTCTGAAGTGATAGGAAAATAAAAAAAATATTTGCCACTAAGAATATTTTTGTATCTACCTGATGTAAAACATCCCCAGTTATTGGTTCAAATGTTATACAAACAGGAACCCAGCAGCAATCATAAGCAGAACAGCAACCAGAGATCTAGCTACAGGTTTACATCAGCTTTACAGCATGAAATACCATCGGTTTTGAAACACAATTCTGCAGTTTACATGAATAAATCTTGACACATGAGATTAGAACTGCTGAAATCAATCAATTCCTTTATTCAGCCTTAATGCACATTGACTTCAATGAGGCTTGCCTAAGGACATGCAGGATTTGTTCCACTCTTTGGTCCAGCTTGCTTGAGTGCGAACTGCAAGACCGGGCTTGCCTGCCTTTCATACAAACACAAGTCCTGAGCCTTAGTAAATCTTGGAGATCTTTCTTTTCATCAAAGCCAGGTCTGGGCTCAGTACACCAACACCAAAGCAGTAAAGTTAGCTTTTTAGCTATATGATGACAAAAAAAAAGTATTCAGAAAATGATAACAGAACAAGACAGAAATTCTAAGAATCATAGAATGGTTTGGGTTGGAAGGGACCTTTAAAGGTCATCTCCTTTCAAACTCCCTGACACAGGCAGGGACACTTCCTACTAGACCAGGTTTCTCAAAGCCCAATCCAAGCTGGTCTTGAATATATCTAGTGATGGAGCATCCACAGCTTCCCTGGGCAAACCATTCCAGTGTCTCACCACCCTCACAGTGAAGAACTTCTGAATGTCTAATCTAAATCTCCCCTCTCTCAGTTTGAAGCTATTACCCCTCAAGCCCTTGCAAAATGTCCCTCCCTAGCTTTTTTGTAGGCCCCCTTCAGACACTGGAAGGCTCTGAGATGCCTGAAGCCTTCTCTTCTCCAGGCTGAACAAGCTCAACTCTCTCAGCCTGTCCTCATAGAAGAGGTGTTCCAGCCCCCATGATCACCTTCATGACCTTCCTCAGGACATGCTCCGACAGGTCCACATCCTTCTCATGTTGCCTCCAGAGATGGATGCCGTACTGCAGGTGGGGTCTCATGAGAGCAGAGGGGGAGAATCACCTCCCTTAACCTGCTGGCCATGCTTCTTTTGATGCAGCCCAGGATACAGTTGGGGCTTTCTGGGCTGCATTCACACATTGGTGGCTCATGCTGAGCTTCTCATCAGCCCTCACCCCGAAGTCTTTCTCCTCAGGACTGTTCTCAACCCATACTCCACCCAGCCTGTACTTGTGCTTAGGATTGCACTGACCCAGGTGCAGGACCTTGCACTTGGCCTTGTTGAGCTTTGTGAGGTTGGCATGGGCTCACCTCTCCAGCCTATCAAGGTCCCTCTGGATGGTGTCCATTCCCTCCAATGTGTCGACACCACCACACAGCTTGGTGTCATCAGCAAACTTGCTGAGGGTGCCTCAATCTCACTGTCCACATCACCAACAAAGATGTGAAACAGCACCGGTTCCAGTACTAATCCTTGAGGAACACCACTCATCCCTGGTCTCCACTTGGACATTGAGACATTGACTGCAACTCTTTGTGACCATTCAGCCGATTCCTTATCCACTGAGTAGTCCAGCAAAATTCAGCAAGACCAGGTTAAGAAGAATAATGTTTTCATTAGCCCCATGTTGAAAGGGAAAAATTTATATTTGGGCCCAGTCTTGAACAGCTTAGAAACATTGTATTCTCACTGAGCTCAGGAGGAATTCACTGCGCCTGAATATGGGATTTGTGTCTTGACAAGATGCAGCTACATAGAACAAAGGGCTGCAGAAAAAACACGTGCCAAAGGTGTCACATGGGAGGCCATAAAAGAAACTATTTAAACCAAGTTCACCTACCTCTTGCAATATAGAAGACTGCAGCAGAGAAACTCCATTTTTACTCAGTTTTGCCCTCCGCTTTGGGAAATCAAAGAATTACAGAAATTACTCCACTCTAGTCAACAAATGGTTTAGAAAATGTATCCTACTTCCTTCTTACCTTAAAGGCAAAAAATAATAGAATCATAGAATGGTTTGGGTTGGAAAGGACCTTTAAAGGTCATCTAGTCCAACCCCCCCCTCCCATTGGTCAGGACAACTTCAACATCTTCTAGCAAATCACAGAATCATAGAATCCTAGACCTGCCTGGGTTGGAAGGGATCTCCAGAGGCCATCTGGTCCAACCCCCCTGCTGAGAGCAGGGACATCCTCAACTAGAGCAGGGTGCTCAGAGCTCTG
>JANHFX010017525.1:0-18498 GCA_027560015.1 Chloroceryle amazona | reverse complement strand
CATGGGGTGGCCCGTGCTGGCAGCTCTTCCCCCCGGCATTGCTGTCTGTCACACAGACACCTGCACTAGATGACCTGAGTTTGTGTTCACCACTAACTGCTTTTTTTCTATTTTTTTTTCTCCCCCCTCTTTTTGTTTTGTCGGACTGAAGAGCGAGAAATACATCGATCTGAGAAACTAGAGAGGGACTCTACTAAGTGCTTTCTTCCTTCAAACCTTTTCCTGCTCTTGGATTGCCTTGTCCCACCCCTGCTCCAGTACCTGGGGAGCACGGCCAGAGATGATTACTGCGTCACAGTGCTGAGCCCCAACGTGCAGGGAACCCCCCCTGACTCACCTGTCCAGTACCTCAACCGTGGGCTTGCAGGTTGTCGACTTAACGGCAGCAAAGCTGGACTTGCTTACTACTACCGAGAAGCCAACAGCAATATTAGAAAGGAGTATCCCATTAAGCTCCCTGGTGGAAGGATTTGAGGCTTTTTCAGGAAATCTGTTCTGTATGTGCGTGGGAAGGTTTTGATGTGGTTTACCCCAGGCTGGCTCAGAAAAGCTGGCGAAATTTTTACTTTTGGGATGTCTGAGGCAACTTAGATGTAGCAGTTTGCAGGTTAGACGAGCGAGGAGGAGTGGGAGTGGTGTGTTAGAGCGGCATTTGCCAGCTGCTGGGGAGGTGTTAGTGCTTTGCTTTTCCTTGGAACTGTTCTTGTCTCGTTGGTTTAGCCCAGCGTGTCCTGGCGGTGCTGTGCAGGTCGCGGGCTCCACTGCAGGGGGTTGTGATTTTTATGGGAGGCAGAGCAAGGACAGGGGTGCCCAGCTCTCAGGCACAGGCCAGACCAAGGGCTTAGGGTCTCTGCTTTGTAGCACAGCCTTGCTGATGTCAGGGAGAGGGCTCCCCTCTCCTCACTCCCATGGAAATGGGATTGCTTTTAGGGGGGGCTGCACAGCTGCTGGCTGCAGCGGGCGCCAGACACACGCACACACACACACACAAATTTAAAGCAAAGGAATATTAGTCCAGGGCCAGTCAGCGATGTCTCAGGGTTGTATTTTTGTGCTGAACAATTACCCCCAGGTAAAATGGATTTCTTTCTGTGCTTTGGTGGCACTGCTGGCCCCAGAGCCGGGCTGGTGCAGCCGAGTGGTGGAGAGGGAGGGGAGATGGGCAAGCAGCCTGCCTTTAGCTTCCACTGCCGTGGCCTGTCCCGGTCCTCCACCTGCAGACAGGGCTTGCTCTCCTGCCTCCTCCGAGAGACATCAGCCCCCTGCAGCCGTCCTGCCTCTAAGTCACATACTCTCAGTGCTCAGCTGTCCACAAACCTGTCTGCACCCAGCCCCTCGGCAAGGGGCTGAGGCTAATCCTGGGGACAGGAGAGATGTCCCCCCCTGCACACCCCAGCATCCTCTGCCAGGAGCAGGGAGCCGTGCAGCAGCTGTCAGCCAGCACCCCAGCAAGCGGTGAGCTATACTTGTAAGCTACAAGTGTTGAAGCAAGAGCTTTGATTTATATATATTTTTGTTGGATTGTGTGTAAATTTCCAGAAGTTTTGTCTGATACTTGCAAGGTTTTTTTTTATATATGTGAAAATAAACTACCAAGTTCAAAGCCAGGTTCTGAGTTTGTTCCTGCTAGCAGTGGCTCTACCAGGATGTTAAAGGCAGCATGTCCTGCCCCATCCCCACTCGATTTCAAGGCTCCCTTCCCCAGGAGCAGATTGCCAAGGCAGGGAGGCACCCAGCAGAACTCCATTGGCTTAACCTGCCTTTGCACAGTGCCTGGGTCAGGAGCATGTGGTCTGTCCCCTGGTAATGGGTGATGCCATTAATGGGTGGTACTGGTGCTGGAAGGTGGGGCTCAGCTCCAGAGGGGTGCTGGCAGGGGCCCAGGCAGTGTCCCTGTTGGGTTTCAGCGATGCCCAGCCAGCTCTGCTGCGTCTTTGTGCTGTGCCCTCGAAATAAGGTGTCTACAAGAGTAGAGGCAGGAGGAAGCAAACTTCCCAGGTGGATTCTCCTAATCCTCTAATGTATCCAAACAGACTTCACAGACTGTTTAATCCAGGGGTGAAATATCAGGGTTTCAATAAATCAACAGTTCCCTCATTAGTATTCTAGCGCTCGGGAGCCAGAGCTGTGAATCACTGAGGACTTTGAGTAACTGGTCAAGGGGGAGGATGCCAGTCCAGCTGAGACTCTGCTAGAGGAAATGTCTCAGGAAATGAGCCCACACTGATGCCTGGGCCAAGTCATCTGGCCTCTGGCACGTGTGTGAGCCTGGGAGACCAACATGGCAAGTGGGGTGGCATCTGCTGGTGCAGGCACTGTGAAGGAACTCAGCCCAGTGTGAACAGTGAGACACAGCCCCACCTGTGTCCTCCTGTGCCCTGGGCACAGGGATCTGGAGCACAGCTCAGCAGCTGGGTCTCCTTCCTCTCAGCAACCTGGGGAGGCAGGAGGGAGCCCTTGGAGTCCAGCCTGGAGCCTGGCCTGGCTGCTCCAGCAGCAGCTCTGCCGGGTTCCTGGCAGAGCAGGTCTCGTAGCCCCGGAGATGGCTCCGTGTGGCTGGAACCCGGCTGGGGGGATGCACAGCTCAGATGCTTTGCTTGCCAGGCAGCTGTGACGGTGTTCCCCTGGAGAGGCTGCATCCAGAGCCCACCAGCTGATTTTTTTTGGCTGATTTTCTTAGCAGGTTGTTTTTTTTTAATTACTTGGCCGGCCTTTGTCCCAGGAGTTTGATTCTCTGTCAGGCCCCTGTTCTACCTTCTGCCTGCTAACAAAGTGCAGGGGAGTCCTTCTGCAGGCACTGCAGGTGGAGAACACCCCACAGGTGCCCCTGCTGAGGAAATCCTCACCAGTTCACACCAGTGCTGGCTGAGTGGGCAGAGCTCGGATGCCTGCAGGGAAGGGTGGGTGTTCAGGACAGTCCTGCTGCAGGAAGGGCTGCATCAAAACTCAGGTTCTCCAGCTACTGTAAGGTTGCTTCCTGGTTGTTGGTGGAAGGGGTGACAGTCTTTCCAGGGAGGTATTTTTGGATGTTTTGGAGCACAGGGAGGGTGTCAGCCTGCTGGGTGCTGCACCCAAGGTCTCATTACCGAATCCTGGCTGCATGACCAAGGAAACTTGTGTTGGTACTGCAGAGATGTGCCTTTCTTCTTAGTGTTAACCCCCTCCCCCCAAACCACCACCAAACCTTGAATTGCCCCCATTCTTGCTGTGCATGACCTGCTGGAGAGCTGCCGTAAGAACCACTGGAGGCCTGATGGCAACGCACACTGTCCAGGTAAGTGCTTCTGGGGACAAATCCCCCACTCCTCTCCTGAGGCAGCTCCAAGAAATCCCAAGTCCCACCTGAACTGTGGCTCCCAGGCGCAGGAGGCTTTGCTGTAACCCTGCTGAGCAGCAGACCCGAGCAGAGCAGGTCTGTCCCAGCTTGTGGGTCGGAGCTGTGGGGTGTGTGCCCACGTGTCTGTGCATACATACGTGGAGAAGAGGATTTGCTGTTTCTGGAACGCCAGCACTGTGTACGTTGGAGAAACTCGGCGATTAGAAGAGCAAAAGGACAGCGCACGATTACTTGGCCAAGATGAGCCCGAGCCGTAAGCTCATTAAGGGGCTTGGCTTCTGCCTGCTGGGGAAGAGACGCCAGTCCCTGGCTATCTGGAGCCCACTGTGCAGTGCTCCCAGAGCTTTGCCCTCTCGGGACGGAGGGAACCCCTCAGATACCCCAGCCATGCTGGCCACCCTGATGACAGCGCTGTTCTTTGTGGTGAGAGCGTTTGGACAGGTGAGTCTGGGCTGGCCGGGCAGCAGGGAGGATTTGCTGCTTTGCATTTCATTTCTAAAGGTGTTTGGGGCTCTCTTATTGGGGGGGGAGTGAGGCAATGTGGGCTGGGGATGCCCTGGCTCTCACTCCAGCGTAGCTGTGGCTGTGCCATGAAGCCCGGTGGGTCTGCACACTCTCAGCAAGCTGCCCGTGGTGTTGCCTTGGGAGCACGCTGGGGTTTTGTAGCATTAGCAGGGGTATCCGAGCTTTGCAGGCACGGTTCCCTGGTGTACCCATCATACAGGAAGCAAGTGCAGGGTCTTGGGCTTCCCAGTCTAGCAAGTAAGTGCTGCAAACGTGCACGTTGAGTCTTGAAGCACAAGAAATACCTGGGGACAGGGAGAGGGGGCAGAGGGCTCTACTTGGTCTGGCAGGGCCTTTGGAGGAACAGCTCTTTCTGTTGCTCTTAAGCTCCTCTCCTCTCCCCTTACCTGCTGCAAATCTCTTCCCTGCCCAGGTCAGGACCAACCTGTTCCGTGAGGAGCCCCTGCCCTACCTCGTGTACCAGCCCCTGCCCTGGCAGATCCAGTGCGTGACCCAGAGCCGCCGCACCAGCCGGGACAGCGAGGTGAGGGCTGGGGAGAGGGCAGGGCCTGGGGCACAGAGCAGCCCCCAGCAGACCTGGTGTCCCAGGTGCTGTGGTTTCATGGTGGGGGCTGGAGTGGAGGAACGGAACCAGGCACCTCTGGTTCCATGGTGACCGAAATGCAGACCTGGTGAGGCTGCAGCCTGTGCCAAGGAATGTCCCCAGGTGCTGCCAGCACTTCTCGCAGGTCTGTGTTTGGATAGAAAGCTCTTTGCTGCTTCTCCTCAGAGGCCTTTTCACAAATGCAAATTAATTATCAGTGCTCAAGTAAGGGAGAAACAGCAGCTTCAGTTTCCCAAAGGGAAGGGAGCCTGGTGAGGCTACCCCTGTCCCTTTCCGAGCTTCCCAGCTGCCCTGCAAGGGACTGTTCCTGCCACCTCTGCCTGACATCTAATGAACTGTTGTGTTTTTGTTCTCTGCCTTTCTAGAGAGGCAGGAGCTCTCGGCACAACAGCATCTACTCGATTTCTGGAGAGAGAGGTGAGTGGGGAGCAGACAGGGAGGCAGCCCTGCCCAAGGACTGGGGGACACTTGTGGCTGCGACTGTAGGATGCAACAGAAGAGCAGGCGTTGCAGTGCCTGGACCCTTCTTGTCCTCTTTCTTCTTCAAAAAATGTCTCTGTGACACTGAAGGGTATTTTGGGAGCCAGCTTGGTGGGAGGGAAGCCCTCTGGCAGCTTTCTCTCCAGCCTGTGGCCTGCTGGCTGTGCCGCATCTCCAGTTGTTCCTCCCTGCAGAGCTTGCCCTTCTTGCTGCTCCTGGGGAGGGCACCTGAGCATGGACAGGGGGGTGAGATGTTTGTTAAAACCTCTGGCATCACCAAGCGAGGGCTCCCCTATTGCACAGCTGAGCACAGTGCAAATCCCCCCCCTTCCCATGGGACTTTCCCACTTCTCTCCTCTGTCAGCCCACCCTGATGCTGCCCCCTCTCCTCCTCCTCACTCTGCCCCCTCTGCTGAAGTCAAGAGCTCAGCAAAGAGGATTTGACCTCGTCTATTCCGAGCGGGGCTCGGGTGGCAATCGGATCACGCGGGCGCAGCGATGCCATGGCCGGGCCGGGCGCTGCCAGTCACCCACCATGGCAGAGCGCGCAGGGTGCTGAGCTCTGCCCTGCCCCTCCCCGGGCCAGCAGCCCTGGCCAGCTTGGCCACTGCTTGGGGGCTTTCAGTGCCCAGTGTGTAGGTGACGGTCCCCAGGGCTGCCTGGGCCACTGGCGGCCCCCGTGCCGGGGCTGGATGTTACTGGTGTGCGTGGCTGGGGCCGGGCTCCATCAGCAGGTGCGTTGGGTGCAGGGTTGGGAGCAGCCCCTGCCCAGCTGCTGGTCTCCAAGCCGTTGCAGTGGGCAGGGTTTGCAGCTGACAAGGTGTCCCCTCAGCAGGGCAGAGGGGAGCAGAGTCCCAGCGTGGGCTCCTTAGCTGGCTTTTTATATTGCAGTTTTTCAGGATGTGAATAAAATGGGTTCAGGTGACAGTGGTGAGTTTAGACAGCAGCATCTGGCACCGGGATCTCTGATGCCTGCTCGGGGGGTGCTCAGCAGTGACACGCTGGCTTAAAGGAGTGCTGCTGAGTGGCTTTGATTGGGTTCCTGTTGAATTCCACAACACTTCCCTAATGCCACATTCAGTGAGATGTAGGGAGGGCTCCCATTTGTCAGCGTGAGAGCTTTATTGCTGTGCAGGGCCAGGCTTTTTCTAATCTTATTTGTGTGTGTGAAAGTGAGCGAGCATCACAGCTGGAGAGCGAGTGTGGGGGAGCGGGGGGTCTTTGGGGAGGGACACTGTGTAAATAGAGGGCTTAGTGCTGCCAGGGAGGCTGGGCTGGGCTTTGCCTCCTGCTTCCTGCTCCGGCTCCCTCTCCAGATGCTGTTCGTGAGCTGTGGGGGTCACAGAATTGTGCTGTGCACTCTCCAGCCTCTTTCACTTCCATAGTGGGGGGAAGCCTCTTGTCTGCGGGTGCCCTGGGAGGGGGGTGTGGGGTGATGCCAGAGCCTTGTCCTGCTCAGTGGAGCTTGTCCAGGGCCACCGGTACTGCCTGTGCTCACTGTGGAGCTCTGTTCTCCTCCCAGGCAGTGTGACCCCTGATGCCAGCAGCGAGAGCAAGTTCTACAGCGATCCTGAGAGGGCAGCCGTCACCATCCAGACCCACTTCAGGAGATACCAGCAGCAGAAGCAGGAGAAGAAATAGATGCTTCTGCCACCCGTGCCCTGCACTGTCCCTCCTGTTTGTCTTGTCCTCTACTGTACCCCAAAGATTCGAGGTGACTGAACCTGCTCCCCCATATGTAGCTTCTGGTGCGTTCTCAGCTGTAGGTGCTCTGCTGGTGGTGTTGGTCGCTGCTCAGAGCGAGATCTCTCCTGGTCTGTCCTTCCCCAGACAGCATCGCCCCGTGGGCCAGGGTACAAGTGGCAAGGGGCTGTTTGGGACTTCAGCAGCCAGGGAGGACACAGTTCACAAGCCTTTCTTCTGGCAGCCCCCCTGGGCCCCAGCACGTTTCATACCCAGCAGCTGTGTCAGTGGGAGGGCCCCCCAGCTGAGAGGGATTGTGGCCGGTGATTGCTGCCCAGCTGGGGCTCGCTCTGCCCAGCCAATAGCCCTCCCCTGTTGCCTCCATCTCCATTCTGCCTCTGGAGCAGGGTGAAAGGGCTGCCTTTGTCCCCTGCCCCAGGCACCTGGGGACACACTGTTTCCAGGAGCTGGGCTGCAGTGGGGTGTCACTAGGAGGATGCGCCGCAGGTAGCGAAGGGAGCAGGAATGGAGCTGCGTGCTGACTGTGAGCTGCTCTTTCTTTCTTTGGGGAGAACTGTGTGGGGTGGGACTGTCCCGAAGCTTGAACCTGCTCTCTGCAGTCGGACTCCTTCCCAAGACTGCCCTCTGCTAACTGTGGGGTTTGGTCACTGTTGCCCAGCCATCCTGTCCTGAGTGTCTTGCTCTGGCAAAGCTGAACTCTAGAGACCTGTTCCTGGTCTGGCAGGGACAGGACCCCAGGGTTTTCTTGGGCTTCAACACCCATTTTCGAGTCCTGGCTTCTTGGAGAGTGTGAAGTTTTTGAGAAAGAGGGACTAGGAGAGCACAGAGCTCAGGGCCAGCAGAGGAGCAGGAGGAGGTTTACTGTCAGCAGAGTGGGTGGGATGTTGGTGAGGAGGTGCCATGTGCTGGGTCACAATGGGTGCTCTATGGGCAGGAGCAGGGCACAGAGGAGCTGCTGGCTGTGGACAGTGCTGCTCTGACTGCTGGTGTGTGGGCTCCACTGCTTCTGATGCTGGATTTTTTCTGTGCTGAACCCCTAGAACCTATTCTGTCCCCTCAGCCCTTGTTAGGAGGGCTCCATCCCCAGAAATCTCTGGATTTCTGAGCTTGATGGTGTTTTGCTTGTTTCCTGTGAAGGCAGAGCTGGGCTAGTGTGGGTTGCCTGGATTGTCCTCCTTCCACTTCTGGGTGGTTACTGCTGACAGAATGTGGGGAGAGTCTCCTGCTGCAGTGAAGGGCAGTGGGGTGTGCTGGGCTCTCATGGTAGAGTACTGGAAATTTGGGCTGTGTTGAGTCATGCAAGGCCAGGGTTTGGAACAGCTGGGGAAGGAGGGAACTCTTGCTGGGAAGTAGAAGGAAATCTGTACCAGCCAGCTCCAATAAAGATGTGCTAATCTCCGTTAATTTATCTGTCTGTCTTGCTAATGGCTTTACTCTCACCTGAGAACATTCTTGTCTTTGCCTCTATCTCAAGTCTGGGGTTGGTGTTTGGGAGGTGCTGCCTGGTTGGGACTTTGCTGTGAGGAGGGGTGAGCACTTGGCTCTCTAATTCTGTACACGTCAAGGTTTGGAATTCTGATGTGCACGGAGCCATTTCTGAAATCCTTAGGAAAATGACTGGGAGATGCTGCTCCTCTTGTCAGTGCTGCCCGCTGATCTCGGGGGCAGACGGAAGGGGCAGGACTGGAGTTGCTTGGCTGAAGGCAAACACTACCCTGTGTCGGTGATCTCTGGATGAGCTGATGGGGGCTGTGCTGTGGAGCTGCTGCTGTGGGGACCCCGGAGTCCCCTCGGGACCAGGCGAGAGGGTCCTCAGCCACCTCTGCAGGAGGCAGCCGGGAGGTTCCCAGGGATGATGCAAAAGGCTGAGCTGCTGCTGCCCACTTGCTGCATGTCCCTGTCCCCTCAGTAGCATCCCTTGAGGACTTGCTCTAAGGTAAGCCAAGGAAGCTCCTTCTGACACTGTCTGAGCTGCATAGCGATGTTATCAGCCTTTGTTGCCTTGCTCACGTTCTGTGGACAAACACCATGCAAGATCAGAGTGCTCCTTGCATGTGACATTGGAAACCCACCACGGTTTTGTTGCCAAAAACCTGTTGAAGTGGAATGAATGAGAAAAATCATGCACAGAAGCAAATGCTGTTCAGAAGAGATCTTTAGGATTCATTTAAAAGCCCTGTGACCCAAATGCAAGGTATGTGCTGCAGGAGAAGCCACCAGTATTTCCAGTTTGGATTTGGGGGCTGGCTGGCTGCTCTTGACATGAGTTCTCTGTGCATCCTGGATCCTTTCCTGAGCCTACTGGAAACCACTGGCAGAGACAGAACAGCTTGAGCAGTGGCTCAGGTGGAGGGAATGCAATGTCCTGGAACCATTTGGTTCACTAGAAGCAAAATCTGTCTGTTCCTAAGGAAAGCCAGGGAAATTAGGTGTCGATGGGGGTTTGGTGCAAAAATGCAAATGGGAAGTGCCAACTACAGCACTGGGAATGATCCCTGATGCCGTCCTACCAGCCTCTTCAGGAGGCACCTCTGTGCAATGCTTCTCAGCAGAGGATGGCTTGGAGAATAAGGGCCCAAACTGATAAACAGCCAGAAGAAATTGTGGTAACAGCTTGTTTCTCGAGCCCTGGGAGTGAACAGCTGCTGGGCCATTGCCAAGGCACTTCCAGCTCTACTGGATTTGAGGATTTATGTTGTTTAGAAAGAACCAGATGGCAAAGGATGATCCGCTGAGCAGTGTGAAGGCACAAGCAGGTAAGGAGGCTGCAAGCATAAGTGGAAATAGCAGGTGAGGTCATTTTGGGTAACAAAGAACTGTTAAAACCAGCCTTGGCTGGTTTTGTCTTCCTGGGGCAGCAGAACAGGTAAGAAAGGCTGCCAACCCTGGCCTGTCTGCTGTGACTTCAGCTGCTCTTGCTTTTGCTGGCAGAAATGTGCATGGGAAAGAGGGAAAACCTGCAGTTCTTGCCTGGTTAATTGCTGTGGCTGGTGGTAAAAATGAAGAGGAAAATCAGACCGAAGAGAGAGGGCAGGCTCTGCTACTGTGCCCTGCATCTCCCAGCATTTTACCGTCCCCTGTCCTGACTCAGCACGCTGGGAGGCAGCGATGCCATGATTCACAGCACCATGCTGGATTCACTGGGCTTTGTGCTGTGTTTCAGTATGATGCTTTTGCTCTGCCATGATCACCACGCTTGGCTGAGACCACAGAGAGCTGGGCTGTGCTCTACCTGCTCCCACGCAGTGCTGTGACACATCAGGCTGCAGGAGCCCTGCTGTGAGGTGCTGTGCTCTGCTGGATCCACACACCATACTAGAGCTGTGCTGCACTTACCCCGTGCTGCCCAAGAGGTGCCAGGCTCTGCTGGAGCTGTCCCTTGGGCAGGGACACTGTTTCATCCCAGGATGGAGCGGGCTGGTGGCACATCATGACTGGGCTGGACTCACATGTGAGTAGGTGCCACTCACCCAGGGTCAAGGGTGCTGCAGTAGCTGCTGGGATGTCCGCCTTGTGCTACTGTTCCCAGGCCTCTGCTCCCATCCCTCCCCTCCTCCTGCTTTGGGGCTTAGCAGGGGCCTGGGCAGTGCTTGGCCCTCCGTGCCCCTGGCCTTCTGTGGCAGGTCTTGCCTGCCTGGATGGATTTTTTTTTACTGCTCCTCTCCATCCTGCCCCAGCTCCTGCCCTGCTTGGTTCAGAAACGCCCACATATAAACATAACCTTTATTGCACACAGCGCTGGGTTTTTTTTCATAGAAAAAGGTATTAACACATAAGCATTTGCAAATCGAAGCAACTCCTGCTGTTTTCAGAACAGTAAAATAGCATGCAATGTCCTAGAGACGTTCCTTTTTAAAACCACCGACAAGATCAGGGAGGAAAAAAAAAGTCGCTGAGTCTTTCCTTGTGCCCCTTTCAAAATGATGTGAAATATATATATGTTTACATATATATTATCTTTTTAAATCTGTAACATCAAATTCTTTGTGCCCTGGTTTCTTTTTCTGTTCGGAGAAGAAGAAAATAGCTTCATTTATACAAAAGAGTTCATTATGTACAAGTTTGTTAATTAAATATAAATGGTGTGGGGAAATGAGCAGCGTCCGTGGAGGGCGGTCTCTGGCTGCTGCCCTACACCAGCGTGTAGGACTTGGAGTAGGCTCCAGCCCCCTGTTTTTGAGACCTGCCTACTCCCGATGCGCTCATCTCTAGGAGCGAGTCCCTGGAGCCCCCCACTTTGGAGTGTGTAGGCACCCGCCCCTCAGCAGCAGTGGCAGCAGCAGGGGGCTCGGTGGCGGTGGCAGCGGCGGGCACCGGGGCGGTGCTGGCGGTGGGCGCAGCTGCAGTGCCAGCAGCACCAGGCATGGGGAGAGTCCTTTGAGGTAAGGTGGTTGCAGCAGAGGCCGGGGGTGGCAGCCCCAGGGGTTTGCTGGTGCCTGGCTCCAGCGTCATGTGCCGGGCTTGCGCGTGGTACGCCCGGGCGAGGTTGCGGATGGAGGCTTCCCGCGGTGGCACCACCGGGCAGGGCTCGTGGGCATCAGGCTTGCGGAAGAAGGCCTCTGACTTGACGTACAGCGGGAGGTTGCAGTAGTCACCTGCAAGAAAAGAGGAGGAGGATGAAGACGTGGAGGAATACGGACCACATATTACTGCGAAATATCAAGAATTTCCGTAGTCATATTAATACGAAGTATCGAGAATTTCCGCGAACATATGTCATATTATGGCAAAAATATCAAGAATTTCCGTGGTCATATTAACACGAAACATCGAGAATTTCCGTGCTCATATTACTGCCAAAATATCGAGAATTTCCGCGCTCATATTAACACGAAACATCGAGAATTTCCGCGCTCATATTACTGCAAAAATATCAAGAATTTCTGTGATCCTATTAACACGAAATATCGAGAATTTCTGTGGTAATATTATTACGAAATATCGAGAATTTCCGTGATCCTATTAATACAAAATAGCGAGAATTTTTTGATCATATTACTGCAAAAATAGCGAGAATTTCCGTGGTCATATTACCGGAAAAATATCGAGAATTTCCGTGATCATATTAACACGAAATATCGAGAATTTCCGCGAACATATTACTGCAAAAATTTCTGCAGTCATATTAACACAAAATATCGATAATTTTTTTATCATACTACTGCAAAAATATCGAGAATTTCCATGATCATATTACTGCAAAAATATTGAGAATGTCCGCGGTCATATTAACACGAAATATCGATAATTTTTTGATCATACTACTGCAAAAATATCGAGAAATTCCGCACTCATATTACTGCAAAAATATTGAGAATTTCCGCGGTCATATTACTGCAAAAATATTGAGAATTTCCGCGCTCATATTAAAACGAAATATCGAGAATTTCCACGCTCATATTAACAGGAAATATTGAGAATTTCCGCGCTCATATTACTGCAAAAATATCGAGAATTTCCGCACTCATATTAACACGAAATATCGAGAATTTCCGCGCTCATATTACTGCAAAAATATCGAGAATTTCTGCGCTCATATTAACACGAAATATCGAGAATTTCCGCGCTCATATTACTGCAAAAATATCGAGAATTTCCGCGAATATATTACTGCAAAAATATCGAGAATTTCTGCGGTCATATTACTGCAAAAATATCGAGAATTTCCGCGCTCATATTAACACGAAATATCGAGAATTTCCGCGCTCATATTACTGCAAAAATATCGAGAATTTCCGCGCTCATATTACTGCAAAAATATCGAGAATTTCCACGGTCATATTACAGCAAAAATATCGAGAATTTCCGCACTCATATTACTGCAAAAATATCGAGAATTTCCGCAATCATATTACTGCAAAAATATCGAGAATTTCCGCGCTCATATTAACACGAAATATCGAGAATTTCCACGCTCATATTACTGCAAAAATATCCAGAATTTCCGCGGTCATATTAACATGAAATATCGAGACTTTTCACAAACCTATTACCAGAACAATATTGCATTATTTCATGGTGCACCTCACCCTGCATTACTTTGAGCCAAGTCACCCATTCCAAATTGGTACAGATTTCATCACAGGAAGTTTTGGCTTTATTTTCTTTTTTTCCAAGAACAACAACTTTTAAGCATTGTAAGGCACAGGCTGCCCCAGGAGTTTCCTGGCAATATAAATGATGTGAATCCTGTCCACCTGGGTAGGGAAGGGTGCAAATGGGGACCCACCTTTTACTGCCTCAGCAGAGGTTGGGTTTGAAACAACCCAGGCAGGAAAGAGGTGAGGCTTCTTGCTGGGGAGGAACCATGGAAACTCTTGAGAAGAGTCAGGTAGGAACGAGGGCTTCCACCCCACCGAGGTGCTGGGAACATCCAGCTTTGCCTTCGCTTGTAGCTCTAGGAGTTCAACTTCCCTCATCTCTGCTGGAAGTACAATACAGCAGAGAGGGTAGAGGCATGGAGGTTCCTAGAACCCATCCGGGATAACTTCCTTATCCAGCCAGCTAATCTAGGAGAGAAGGGGCGCTGCTAGACCTGCTCTTTGTGTAGTGGGGTATGTGATGGGTGGAGGCCATCAAGGATGCAGCAATCCCACACTGAGATCTCCATTCCTAGAGAAGTAAGGAGTCAGGGGAGCAGAACTGCACCTTCCACTTCTGAAGGACAGATTTTGACTTGTTTAGGAGACTGTTTGACAGAGTTCCTTGAGAGGCAGTCCTGAAGGGCAGATGAGTTGAGGAAGGCTGGACACTCTTCCCCAGGGCAGTCCTTAAGGCACAGAAGGAGGCAGCCCCAGCAGCTCCAAGACAAGCCCGCAACAAAGACAACAAGCCTGGGAGACGTGGGAGCTTTGTCTGCAACTCAGGGAGAAAAAGAGTGGCCTTTGAAAGAAGGGCAGCTAACCCATGATGACTACAAAGCTGGTGGGAGGCCGTGTAGGGAGAAAGTTATAAAAGCCAAAGCCCAGCTTGAAATTAATCTGGTTTTGGCTGTAAAAACCAAGAAATCTTTCTATAAATATATTAACAGCAAAAGAAGAGCCTGGGAGAGTCTCCATCCTCTCTTAGATGCAGGAGGAAAGCCAGTAACCAGGCCAATGTGCTTAATGGTGCCTTTGCCTCACTCTTTAGTTGTAATCTGCGAATCCAGCCCCTTGACTGGAAGCAGAATGATCCCCCCACCATCCAGGAGGAGATGGTCCACGAGCTGCTGCAGCACTTCGACGTGCACAAGTCTATAAGAGTGGATAGAATCCACCTGAGTTCTGAGAGAGCTGGCAGAGGTGCTCACCAAGCCACTTTCCATCATTTTTCAGCAGTTGTGGCTGACCAGGGAGGTCCCAGAAGATTGGAAAGTAGCCCATGGGACACCCATCTGTAAGAGCAGCCAGAAGGAGGATCCAGGAAACTATAGGCCTGTGAGCCTGAATTCCATGCCAGGGAAGCTGATGGAGCAGATCATCCTGAGTACCATCACGCAGTACATACAGGAAAATCAGACACTCAGGCCAAGTCAGCCCCTGGGTCATGCTTGATAAACTTGATCATCTTCTACAACTGTCACTGAGTTAGTGGGTGACAGAAAGGCTGTGTGTGTCCGTCTGCAATACAGTAAAGCCTTTGACACCATCCTTGCCACAACAAACTCTTGGAGAAATTGGCTTCTCCTGGTGTGGATAGGCAGATGCTTTGCTGGATAAAAAACTGGCTGGATGGCCAGGCCAAGAGAGCTGTGGGAAATGGAGTGAAATCCAGTTGGCGGCCAGTCAGCAGCAGTGTTCCCCAGCACTGAGTGCTGGGGCCAGTCAGTCCTGCTTAATATCTATCGATGACCTGAATGAGGGGATCAAGGCACCCTCAGTAAGTTTGCAGATGACCCCAAGCTGGGTAGAAGCATCGCTATACTCAAGGGTAGGAAGCTCTGCAGGGAAATGTGGACAGACCGGAGCAATGGACCAAGGACAATGGTATGAGTTTCAGTGAGGCCAAGTGCCAGGTTCTGCACTTTGTCCACAACCCCCAGCAGCACTCCAGGCCTGGGGAGGAATGGCTGGAAAGCTGCTCAACAGGAAGGGACATGGGGTTGCTGATTGACAAGCAGCTGAATATGATCTAGCTGTGTGCCCAGGTAGCCAACAGCATCCTGCCCTGTACCAGAAATAGTGTGGCCAGTAGGACCAGGGTAGTGGTCATGGCCTTGGACTGAGCCCTGGTGAGGCTGCATCTGAAGTGCTGTGTTCAGTTTTGGGCCCCTCGCTACAAGAGGACACGGAGGTGCCGGACCATGTCCAACAAGGCTGGCGAAGTATGTGGAGCACAGCTTATGAGGAACAGCTGAGAGAGTTGGGGTTTAGCTTAGAGAAAAGACAGCTCAGGGGACACCTCCTCACTCTCCCCAACTCCCAGAAAAAGAGGTGGGGGTGTCAGTCTGTTCTCCTAAGAAATAAGTGACAGAAAAAGAGAAAAAAGCCTTAAATTGTACCAAGGGAAGTTTAGGTTGGATAGGATGAAGAAGTTCTTTATGAAATGGGTTGACAGGCACTTGAACAGCTTGCCCAGGTCAGCGGCCGCGTCCCCATCCCTGGAGGGATTTAAGAGTCGCAGGATATAGTACCGAGGGATAAAGTTTAGCTAAGGTCTTCTCGGTGTTACCTTAATGATTGAATGATCTTAAAAGTCTTTTCTAATCCAGAAAATTCCATGATTCTGGTGGACTCCCCATCCCTGGAGGTACTTTAAAGACATATAGATGTGCTCAGGGACATGGTTGGTGGCAGTAGGGGCAGTGTTAGGTTAAGGTTTGGATTCCATAATCTTAAAGGTCTTTTCCAACTAAAATGATGCTATGCTTTAGGGAAGAGCTCTGGTGGAACGTTCTGATCCCAACGGGATCACAACATCTGCACTATAACTCCACAGAAGCCAACCTGCTGCCACATGCAGACCAGGATTGGTTGGAGGGAGGGAGCTGCTTCTCCCACCCATCACGGGAGCCATCTCCTCACATAGTCTTAATGTGTTGTGCAATGCAGAGAACACCACAAACGGGCCGCGCACAACCACAGCCACGGTGCGCGGGTACATACTCTTGCTGGCACGGTGTGGGATGGGCACGGCGACACTTTTGCCACGCTCATTGTCTTGGGGTTTGGGTGGGGAGGCGGTGAAGCGGCAGATGCCAGGCTCTGACGGGGTGCTCATGGAGGTCATGCTGTCGGCGTTGTCAGTGGTGCCGGTGGTCATCTGGTCAGAGGAGCTGTCGGAGATGAAGCACTCTGTGATCTCAAACTTGGCGTGCTGCAGCTGCTCCTCCAGCTTGGCGTGCTCGTAGGCGCGTGCCAGCTCCTCGTATGTAGATGAGGCACTCTCTGTTGACACCATGCTGTTGCGCCCCTTGTCTGTGAAGGAGAGGGCACGTCACCTACCTGGGAATGCCATTTTCCACAGTCCAGAACAATCCCAGCCTCCAGAGATCATCTGGTGCCGTGCCCTGCTCCAGCAGGGTCACCCAGCATCGCAGTGTCCAGGAGGGCTTGGAATCTCTCCAGAGGAGATTCCCGGGCCAGGCTCCAACACCCTCACAGCAAAAAAAACCCAAACACTTTCTCCTTTGGTTCAGATGGAACCTCCTGGGTTCCATTTTGTACCTGTTGTCCCTCATCCTGTTGCCAGGCACCACTGATGAGAGTCTGGCCCTATCCTCTCAGCTCCCAGGACACAGCACTGTCAGCGGGGCAAGGTCCACGATGCCCCTGCTGAAATCCCTCCAGCTATCTGTCCCTAGAGCTGTACACGACCCCAGCTGCTGAGGAGCCACCACCAAGCTTCTGGAGGGGACCAGGAGATGAAAGCACAGCCCCATCTCTGCTGGCTACACACACAGGCAGCCCCATTGGTTACCCTGGAGCTCAACACCTTTGAGCAGAGCCAAGAACATAGAGCAGGCAACACCACCCCCGTGACTCCCAGAGAGCACCAGAGCCCTGGCCCGTTACCTGCCTCTTTGTGGTGCTACTGGTAACCTTCCCTAGAAACTGGAGCCTTCACCTCAACCCTGCTGCTGTCAGCCATACCAAGCAGCTCCTGCAGCAGGAGTCACGGTTCCAGCATCCCCTCATACCTCTGCAGTCCCCCCAACCATGTAGTTTGGGGTCACCACCATTGAACTGGTGGCACCCCGGGCTGGCAGACCCCTGCTAGCGGGAGCTGGAGGATGCCTGGGGCAGCACTGGCAGACCTGTGTCCTGGGAGAGGCTGGCACTGTAGCTGTCACTCTCTGTGACTGTGATGCCATGCTGAGAGCCCACCGTCCTCCAGTCTGAGGTGAGGGTTCGTGCAGGAGTGGATGCCTGGCACTTGGTGAGGGTCCACTGGCTGGAGTACCGGTTGCGGGTGCTGTGCGCCGACTTCACGCTCTTCCTTGACACAGGGTCTATGGCACAAAGGTGATACAGTGGGTGACTCCACCCTGTCCCAGCTCCCTGCAGCGCTCCCTGCTCATCCTGCCACACCCAGAGCTACTTCTGAGTATAACCAGTGCTTGGGGACAGGGCCTGCACCCCAGAACCCCTCTGCAAAGGGACAAGCAGGGACCAGCCGTGATGCTCCTGGGCTGCTGGAAGGCACTCGGAGCCTCATGCCCTTGTTTGCGAGCACCCTGTGCCCTTCCCAGCAAACTCCATCCCACTCAGCCCCTTACTGGTGCCAGGGCGGATGTCCGACATGTCAATCAGGGGCCCTGTGTTCTGGATCAGAGCGGGGTGGTGCAGCGAGACGCCCGTGCAGAAGCTCTGGGGGTTCACCGCCTGACTGAACTCCGTGTCAGTCACTGGGATCGTGGCTTTGTCATCCCCTGCAGAAAGAAGCCAGAGCTCAGTCCTCTCTCTCCAGACAGGAGTTTGCTGTAGGTACAGTGAGCCCACGCTCAGCACCCCTTGGGACCCGAGTTGCCTACTGCTGGGAGCCCCAACAGTGCTCTAAGGCACATGGGGACAGAGAATCTGCCATGTTCTCCAGTGACTCCCACAGTGGCAGAACCCAGCCCAGGAGATCACTGCGGGAGGGGAGCAGGACCCCCAGGCACAGCTCCCACACCCCACTCTGCTGCAGGGTAGGAGGGGGACAGCCAGGGGACAGCACAGGGAATGCTCAGTGCTTACCCAGCTGCTTGATGCCTTCCTTGTCTTCGATGAGGAGCTGCACCCGAGGGATGTCGATGTGAAGTCGGGGGCCCTGGGGGGGACCCTTCACCGGCGTGTCAAAGCTGCGGTTATTCTTGCTGCGAGATAACAGGGGACGCAGACGCGGCTGTTACCGGAGAGAACCCATGCATGGCTCAAGCCTCAAGACTACCACCAGCCAGCCCAGCTGGGCTCAGCTCTCCCTGGGCAAGCTGCAGCACAGGTACTGGGACCCTCTGGAGGCAGGAGCAGCCAGAAGCACCAGAGACCCCAACACAACCTTCATGGGCCTGAGCCCAAGAAGGTGTGAGCCAGGTTTAAAAGCACCCAGGAGCAGCCCCACCACCCCTCCCTGTCCTCCCACTTGCAGCTGAGACACCCACCTGATCAGCATTTCAGCCAAACTCTTGGCATCTGTGGGAGAGATAGAAAAGGCAGGAATAAAGTTTCATTCTGGTTTTGTGGGTTTGAAAGGAGCGGTTCAGGGCATGAGGAGCCAGCACAGGAAAGCCCAGTTCTGTGCCCTGCCTCACCTCGGAGCCTCTTCAGCCGCTTCTCCTTCCTCTTCTTGCGGATGATGAAGAGCAAGGCTACTCCCAGCGTGGCCAGGATCACAGGGCAGGCAATGGTGAAGAGCTTCTTCACATCATCACCCTCCCCTTGGGCAG
>JANHFX010017524.1:26891-37555 GCA_027560015.1 Chloroceryle amazona | reverse complement strand
GAGATGTTCAAGACCCGCCTGGATGCGTTCCTGTGCAACCTAGTGTAGGTGATCCTGCTCTGGCAGGGGGGTTGGACTAGATGATCCTTCAAGGTCTCTTCCAGCCCTTAACTTTCTATGATTCTATGATCAGTAAGAACTTCTTTACTGACAGAGCACTGGAGCAAGCTGCCCAGTAGGGTTGTGGAGTCTTCTCTGGAGACTTTCAAAACCCACCTGGACCTGATCCTGTGCAACCTGCTCTAAGTCAACCTTCTTTGGCAGGGGGTTGGACTAGATGATCTCCAGAGGTTCCTCCCATTCCCTACCATTCTGTGGTTCAGTGATTTTCTGTTACTTGGGCGGATTTTCTTTTAGTAGCACAAGAAATGCATGGCTGTAGTTCCTTCAGCAAGCCCAATGGCATCATGTATTTTGGTTATTCTGGTTTTACGATGTTGGTCTCTCGTTTTGAAGAGAACCGTGTTTTTAAGAGGAGTTTGAAGGAAGATGGGGTAATATATGTCATTGTGCATGACTCCCGGGACAGAGACAGCTCTACTGGCAAATACAGAATCACTGATCTATCAGGTTGAAACCCCCAAAATGTCACTTATGTCAGCATTAAAAAAAGGAAGACGATAGAGTGACAAGTCATATGTGGTGCTCTGGGTCAGCACTATTGTCAGACTGAAAGGGAGAACAGTAAAGCAAATGTCAGAAACAGCTAAGTACGTTGACAAAGGCACTGTGGAAAGCAGAGATGAATAAAGAATAATGCTGTAGTGGGAAATCAAGGATGAGGAGGTAAATGTAAGTGTTAATGATACTATCATTGTGAAGGGAATGAGGTTGGCTTGGAAGCTGTGCTTTGGCTTGGCTGCAGCATCAGAGAGGCCAGAAAAGGGAGAGATAAGGTAAAAGTGGACAAAAGCATAATCTGTCCTGAGTCTTAGAAACATTGCAGGAGAATCATTGTTATTAAAAGAGTATAGAGAGCAACTGGAGCTGTCTGGCTACTTCCCTGAAGGAGAAGGGACATGACAGCATTTTAGTTACAAAAAATAAAGAAAACAAGATGAGACAGTCAAAGAGAAGTATCAGGATTTAATTTGCTTGGTGTTCAGTCAGCAAGAAACGTGGGGGTGGCAGTATTGCCAAAGCAAAGCTGAGTTGAGGGAAATGGACAAGCAGCAGTGAGTCAGATGTGTGAGCTCACACTTGCACAGCTGATGTTTGAAGCTGCAGGAAGAGTAAGGATCATCTGAATCTCCAAGGGGGCATTTCTTCCTGGCTTTTATGGTTCAGATCCCAGCAGAATACTCACAGTTCAACAGCCCTTAGTCATCGCAAACCTGCAAGAGCACATCAGAGGCAGAGAAGGGGTGAGTAGAGGCCAGATACAGAGCTGTAGGCATATTACTTTGAGAGAAGTAGGAAGTTGAGAGAAAATCCCTCTCAAATTTAGATCTTCACCTCTCAGGGGAAACTTTTGTGAGTAAAGGTTTAGGACAAGTGCGTCAGCTGCTGTAAAGTCTCTTTTGTAGTCAATCCAGATGATGCATAACAACACATGGACCATGGAGGTACTAGTCATCTTTCTATTACTGTACTCGTTAAAGTCATTTTGTTTAAACAGCTTCTCTTTGTCTGCTTTCCAGCAATACTGCTGAAATCTCTTGTGGTATCCAAATGCATTTTTCTCCCTTAGTCAAGCTTTCATGAAAAGGGAACCACTTTGTGACATCTCCTTGATTTTTACATACCTGCCTTAGTGACTGTGAAAGCAACATGCTCTTCTATTGCTGTGGAAACTAGTTTTACATGCACTGTTTCATCTACTCCTTAATTCTTCCACTGGGCCACTAAATCTGGACTAAGCTGAAATACTAGGACAATAATTCCTAATCCACTGTGGAACATTAACTGAGTGTTAAGACAGCGATTTGCTGTATATTATGAACGTGGCTCCACTTCACATCCTCTCTGGAGATGCTGATTCACTGATGGAGTGATGTTCTTCCAGGCAGGAAAAGATTAAATAGAGACAACAGACTCAGAAGTAATAAATATGGCTGTAGAACAAAACTGCCTGATATTATATTATTTTAGAAGCTGTTTATAATCATGTCATCAGAGATGTGTTGTGATGCACACACACAAGGGAGAACAGTTAAGATGGTGCCTCTAATCTTACACTGTGCTAGTTCGTGAGGTTGAAGAGTTTACAACTGCATATTTTACGTCACATCAATCTAATGCTGGCAAGTAGGTTTGCTTCTACTTAGCTACAGCAGCAGTGTCTCCTTTTCATTCTTTCTTAACCCCATCACAGTCAAAGTGTTCTTCAAAGGAACATGAGCGCTATTTCCCCTGCTTGCCAAATGCAAAACCGAGGTGCTGGAGGAGGCAGGTCTTTCACTCCCTGACATCCATAGAATGTGCAGTGGAAAGCAAGCGTGTTTCCTGGTCTCTGCTGCTGTACTCAGTGTGTGGTCATTATTCTGAAGTGTGTGGCTCCTTATTCTGAAGACAAGTTTGGATAGTGCTTCTCTAAAACACCCAGAGCACAGGCTGGAATCTCAGGCAGCCTGTCAGAGAATTGTCACATCACTCTGTCTGAAAGGACCATCTTGAAAATCAGACAGCAACAATTAATCAAAGACAAGGCTGTTGCTCTTCTCTCTTGATTTTGTGATTCTTCAGTCCAGAAAGCAGCTGGGCTGGTACTGCTGTCCTGGCTGCTGTTCATATTGGTGCCGGGAGGTTACCAAACCACCCCTTCTCAAGCTTGGCATAGGCAGCATGTAGGGAATATTTAGCATAAGCAGAAGGAAGTGGCTCACTGGACTCTCTTTCTGTCTTTAGAGGGATAATGGGCAAATGGCATATGTTTCAACAGTCTTTTCAGTGAACTAATCTACTCCAAGGCCAAAAATTGGTCCATGTAAATTGTGAACATCAGGCAGTTGAAAAGGTTGTAATTCTCCTCCAATCAAAGTGCAGAAAAGAACCTGGGCTTGCTTGTTCATGACAAGAAGCCAAAATTGCTGTAGGACTTAATGTTAGCAAAGAAGCATGCTTACTTCTTTTACCCTGAGGAAAAAAAAACTCAGAAACCTTATCAGTGCTTGTAGGTTATGAGAAGGTTTGGATCTCAAGAGTTTTCTGTATGCGCAGGGCTCCACAAAAGCCCACTGCCTGCATCTGAGAAACCATTTCACCTAATCTGGACTTGCTAAAAGGTCTGAAGAGAGGGATCAATCTTTATTCCCAGGGAAAAATCAGGGATGCAGAATGTCCCATTTGTTTTTGATAGTATGTTGTGTAGTGGGGAGAGAGCCCACCTCCAGGATGTGCTCTCTCCTGCAGCTGAGGGTATCCGGTGGCTTACAGCGTTAGCCACTCACACTTCATGCTTTGGGGAACTTCAGTGTTTCACAGCAGGGTCGTAGTTGACATTCTTAGCACATTCCTGTAATTTCTTTCCCCTGGCATAGTAATTGATATTCCACACAGTGCTGCCTCATTTCTGGTCAGGCTGTTCTTTACAATTTATTTTTAAGGTCTCCCCCCCCCCCCCAACTTGTCTAGTAAGAGCTTTTTGCATAATTGCTCCTCAAGATTTGCATTTCAACACAGTATCAGTTCTTGGAGCTGGCTGCAGGCTCACGTCACCTCCCCACAAGGTTAATCCACCCAGCTAACTTAATTGTATGATCTAACTGCAGGAATATGCTTTTGCTTCTATTCTCAGAACAGCATCTTTATTTCCTGACCACTTTTTTTTTTTTTAATTTTATTTTTATTTAAGTAATTCTTTTGCTTCTATGCTATGCCTTAGAAGTCTTCTAATTGAAGGGGGCTGCAATATCTGCCTGAAGAATTTTTTGTTTTGTTTTTCTAAGTGCTTGTCAGATTTCCCAAGTTTGCAGCCTTGAGTTAGGCCTGGCTGATTTGTGACTGATGGTGCCAGAGACCTGGCTCTGTTTTTCCTTCCTCCTTAGTCATCTGCTTTAAATTATGATCAGCAATAGGTTTGTTTATCTTCCCCCTTACAGGTTCACAAGACTTCAGCATCACCCATGTCACTAGACTCAAAGAGAAAGGATGACATACTGAACCATAGTTGCTTTTCAAAATCTAGCTTTAAAATTTCCCCCTGGACTGGAACCCACTGATGTTAATTCATATCTGAATGGCACTGATTTACTTATTTTCTTTACTTCCCAGATAAATTAATCTCTATCTATTTGTAAAGGTTCTTTGATGTTCTTTCTAGCCTTTCCCTTTGGATCAAGTCATTTTAGAATTCTGTTTCCAACTGTTGCTCCTGTTATGATACTTGGACTCCTGAACACCATTTAGAAACATCTTCTGTCATTCTTACCTTTGCAGTTGTTACTTTGCCATGTTAGCTCTTTTTGCTCTTTCCTCACTAAGATTTTCTTTTTTTTTTGGCAGATAACATTCTTCAAGTTCAGTCTCTCATGATCCTATCTGCTCCTATCTGCCAGCATCTGTGACCTTTTCCTTATAAATAGTTCTTGGCACTTTGCCAAGATGTCATAATAAGAACCAAGTGGGAAAAAGTACAGATGCTAATGACATTTACTGAATCCTTCAAGTAATGAGCCTTTGCTTCATCTCCTGCCAAAATGTGCTTGATATGCTATCTTTTTGGTCTCTTGCTATGGATATAAAAATGACCTTCTTCCTTCTTTTGCTGAAATTTTAAAAACTCTTGTTCCAAATAGGTGGTTTAACTGCCTTACTTGGCAAGTTTAACAACTTGAGTACCACTGGCCTGTTTCTTTGATGATAAAATGGATGGGGAAGTTAGTGGGGGTGAGATACAATCACACCATCTCCCTGGGCAATCACGGTCATTTTTTTTGAGTTATGAACCTGTTTGAATCTCTTCCTACTAGTAAACAAACTGGCAAGGTAACAAACAAACTACTAGTAAACAACAAGATAGTCAACAAACTAGTAAACTTCTGTCAGGGCATAGTTAAAGTCATACAGCCTCCAAAACAAGGTGGCCAAATCCAGACTGCCTATTGGGAACAATCTGTAGCCTTTGTCAAGGAGAGGTTTAGGTTGGATATTAGGGAAAATTTCTCCCCCAAAGGAGAGGTTTAGGTTGGATATTAGGGAAAATTTCTCCCCCAAAAGGTTGTTAAGCCCTGGAACCAGCTGCCCAGGGAAGTTGTGGAGTCACCATCCCTGGAGGGACTTAAAAGCTGTGTAGATGTGGTGCTGAGGGGCATGGTTTAGTGGGGACTTGGCAGTGCTGGGTTAGCAGCTGGACTTGATGATCTTAAATGTCTCTTCCAAACAGAATGATTCTAGGATTCTATGATTCTTACTTCTTCCAGGCTTTAAGGAAGAAGGCATTTTTAGTATCAAGTAAGCCCCTTTTCCTGTCTCCAGGAAAACATGAATCGGCCAAATTATAAACTCTGACTAATTTTAATTTGGACCCCCTCAGCAGAAGCTTGTTAGAATTTGGCAGCTAAATTCCTGCCTGGTGACAGCTGCATTGAGTGTTCTCCAGCCCTCCATCTTTTCCCAGACAGCTCACCTGCCTGTGTTCAGCTCCATGCTGCAACCCATAGCTGTCTGCTTCCTCTGTGGAGAGCAGAGCACTGTGGGGTGAGGAGTGGGGAGCAGGGCCTGCAGGCAGGTAAAGCAGATAAAAAGGGCGAAAGCTGGAGACTGTACTAGGAATTGACATTATAGGAAGGAGAATAAGCAGGGAGAAAGCAGAAACAGCATTTATACAGCCCCATGTCTGTTTTTTCTCATCCAGCATGGAAACAAACCAAGGCTGTCGAGTCTGCATGTTTCTTTGTTTGTTGGCAAATACCTGTATTATCTGGTGATGAAGTATGTATCCTACATCTCTCGAGCTTGTTGATTCAGTTTCTTCTCTCTCATGCAACTGATCCGTATGGATGATAACAGACAGCTACTGCTACCAATTACTTATTAGCACGTGTGGGAGTGTTCTGTACTGGCAACCTAAAAGGTTTCAGTTCCATTTGGAGGTCACTAGGGTTTCATGTAATAACATTTATTTTCGATTAACATGGGAAGTGACTTGATAATTCAAATAAATTACTAGATACTTAAAGTAAATCTGTCTGGGAATATAAATTCCTGTCTGGCTGAAGATTTTAACAATTGTCATTTCACTTGGGACAAAATAGAAAAAAAAAAGTTACTGTGCTTTTATGGTAGAACATTAAAGCAAGATGCCCTTCTAATTTTTCTCTGTGAGGTATGTCTTCAGAGGGTTAACAGACAAGAAAATTTTGATCAGAGAATTTATGGAAGGATGACTTTGATCTCATGGATGGCATAAGGCAGGGCTTAATCCAAAATTAACATACTATATGGTTTAATTAAAGGAAACAAATGTGAGAAAGCTAGTTCTACTCTTGAACAGCTCATTTAGCTTATCTTTAATGCAAATTATCAATGCAATTCCTGTCATGAAAATAAATCTAATTAAAAATACATTGCTTCTTCATACACATGTAAACTGAGGGAAGAATGTGCTTCTACCAGGTGAGTTTGATGTTACTCAGCTGCAGAGCAAAGATAATGTGGGCAAAATGCAGTCACCGTTGCTTTTGTCTAGGTTTACTTTTTCTGAGAAAAGATATTGGCCTTCTTTCTAAAGGCTAATATCACTCAGTGAACTATCAGTCCTTAATGAATGTGAAATAATGGGGGGGCTGTAAACTGATAATTAAAGGGCAGATTTGAAGCAACACGAGCTCGAAACCCCGATTCTGTCTTTACCTGCAGACTTACGTTGCCAAAGGTTGTATGTCCTCAGACTGACAATCTCACTGAGATTTTCTATGACTTTCTATTGAGTAGAAGTTCAGATAAAAGGAAACTGTGAAAATAAATACTATTTGAAACTGTATAAAAATGTAAAAAGCTATATTGTGCTTATAAATCATGACATCATATTATTATTCTCTTGGAGCAGTTTATGGAGCACTAAAGCGAGAATTCTGTACAGAGATGAAAGGCAGTATCTACCTCCATCCCTGCACCAACATTAGTAGGAAATATTGCTAGACATTGCAAGCTAGAAAGAAAAGAAGAATATTAGCTGGAGGCTTTTTTACATATTATAGTCCCATGTTACAAACCAAACAAGTATATAGTCCTTTTCTGTATGGTTACATAACTTCCTTTCCACAGAGCAATAAAGAAGGAGAGATTCCTAAATATTTGAGAGGACAAAATGGCAACTACAACATCAGGGATACCTCTAGAGGGATTGGTCTCCCTCCCCTTCAAGAGAAACTCTAAGAAGACACATTCATACAGGAAGCAGGGATAGAAAGAATTCTAATAATATTTTCATTGTATTGTAAAATGTATGAGCAGAGTGCAGTGTAAGGTCACAGCAAAGCTTTTCTTTCATATTTGTGGGCCAAAAGGCATTGACCATGTCTCCGTTCATTTTCTCTATATTTTCCAGGACTAGGCTGAAGCTTGCTCATCTTACTGAACTTGAGATCAGGCCAATGACCCGAAAGGGATTAAGATACAAATAAGGCTGGTTAGCATATTAAATTCTATTCCGTGTCTGGTGCAGCCAGGAGGTGGCAGAACAAGTCTAGTTTACCACGTCTAAACCGCAGACTCTAGGCATTTTCTACTTTTGAGGCTGCGGAAAGATGGTGAGTTGCTGCAGTTCAGTCTTGTTTAGTGGCAACTGCTCGCACACCACTCACAACATTTGCAAGGCTATTAAGAGACTCCCAGCAAGCTTGCAGAACTCTCTAGGAAATGTTGCTGGGTCTTTTTCCATTTTGTGGTTTTTTTTGGTTTTGTTTTTTAATTATAATTTTGTACTGCTGACTCAACTCTGCTATTCACTGGCAGTTTGACCAATCCATCCTTTGAGCAGCATGAGTCTTCTGTGTATGCACGTCCTTGCAAACAAATGACATTGGCTTTTTCCCACGACAACAAGTAGATGAAAACACAACGTTAGAGCAAGCACTTGACAGCTAGTAGTATATAAAAGCATGGTATATCATTCTGCATAGCTGTTAATATAGATGCTCTCTCCTTTCTCCCTGTGGTTACTCCTTAGCACTGTAAGTGACCCTCATGAAAAGCAGAGAGAAAACATCTGAGAGGGCAGAGCAAGAGAGAAAAAGCAAACAGAGAATGACAAACTGGCCAGTATCTACCGGGGTACTTTTTGTATGAGCCTGAGCTGAAGCCCATGTCTTTTAATCTAAAGAGCTCTGTCTTGGGTCAGCATATGGTGGGGGTTGCTGGGGAAAAAACACATGTTGCATAGAAGTATTACAAATAAATTGGTAGTCTGAACTGTAGCTGCTTGTGAAATGACTATTAAATAAGCCATGGACTTCAGTAAAATCTTAAGAGCTACTGCTGCTGGTTAGTAATAAAAAAGCAAAGTTTATTAACAGAAAGAACCCCGGCTTCTCTGTGTGTTAAGTTTAATGGGCCAGAGCAACCCCAGGTTAGATATTGCTGCCTCCACAAAAGAGGGCATTTACTGTCCTCTTCCTCTCGAGCAGGTTTTTATACATCCCCTTCCCTGAGGCAGCTGTAAAAGGAGAGGTAGAAGAAGGGAAAGAAGAGAAGACAGTATGCAATGTCTTAGGGTTTGATCACCTTTAAGAAAAGACAGGAACGCTTCAGATCTTGCTGTTGTAAAGGACTCAAAAAATGGATAGATGACAATGGAAATAGAGTGAAGCAGCTCATTCAGTTAGGAGTGGAAGAAGAACAGATGATGCAGAGGTTTTTGAACACATGGTCAGATACAAAGATAAGAGAACCATCCATGAGGGAGACAGTGACATCTATGAGACAGGCAGTGATGAGAGGTGAACAGACAATACTTTGTACTGAAAGTACCAAAGTTATTATACTCTAAATTCTGCATTTATTGTCTGCCCCAAATGCCTGCTGGATTCAAAGCAGCAATGTACGATAGAATCTGACCCTAAGTGGATGTAGTTGTCAAAGTCAATAATAGGAAGCACAGATAGAAAGAGATTTGGTATCTTCTCTGCAATCCTGGCTCTGGTGATAGTTACTGCTAGAACTAGTCAGAGGAGGGAGGGAAGGGAAACTATTTCTTCCAATACCTCTGCTAACAGTTCTGTTGTTTTTTAAATTCTAAGCAACGACCAACTATATAGCTGGGGAGAAATCACAAAAAAATATCATTGATATTCTCCTGGGGTTTTCCCTAAGCTAGTAAAGTTTTAGCCAACTACAGATAAGATCTATGCCATGAACGCTAATGCAAGCAGAGCCCCCAGACAGACAGAGACTCAGCTCTGGACAGAACTGCTTGGGTGAGAGAAGAGGTCACCTTCTATGACCTTTGTGGCTTGGACTGCTCTGCTAACACCAGATGTAGAGATAGCATCTGGATGACCAACTTATGTCCAGAGGCAACTGAAATGAGAGTAATTAGCACAAGCAGACAGACAGACTGTGGAGATCCTTGTAACTTCCAATTGGTCCTGGCCAGGCTGGAGCTAAACTGACATCAGCTCCTGAAAGGCTACACATATCTTGTGGTCCCTTCTCTGAGTTTTGCAAACATTTCTCTGTGTGTTCCTGCAAGTCCCTTCACATCAAACTGAGGGCTGCCGCTGCCAAGAGATCATACAGTGCTCTAAGCATCCAGGTCCAAATCTCTTATCTAAAACAATGGAATTTGGATTGGAAAAGCTATTTTGATTCTACTCTTTTTTTAGTTGCCCTAGCCTTGAGTATGACAGTTTAGAATAGCTGGAATATTTAAAAACTCCGCCAAGAGCTCTGCTGACAAAACAGCAATTTGTATGTGCTCAGTACTTCTGGCTAATCTCAGCATAGCGTTCACATGCTGAATGAACCTCTTTTCTTTCGTCATTCAGTGTATTAACTCAAGGTCATGCTCCACTGACACTTGCAAACAGCACCCATCTCTGTCAGTCACAGCCATGCACAGAAGGAGCTCAAAAAGAATTAACTACATCTATTAGACATACCCAGCTTGCACACAACCCCTCAGGATGGGAGTGACAGTGGTAGGGACTGCTGTGAAATTGGGGGAGGAGGGGATAGGGGTTAGCCTACAGAAAAGCTCGTGTTTGAAATGGTACCACAAATACACAATGTCGCAGAGATTTCATTTATGACTTGCTTTGGGAGATCTTCAAAACCCAGTAGTTAGGGGAAAATCAGCTCCTTTTGTTTTGCCTATTTGCTGTTAAAAAAGACCAAATGAGACTTTGCAGTCCTGTGAACCAAAGCACAGCACTCTGTGTCACTTCATGACAAGGAAGTGGTGATGGGGTTTAGTCCAAAACTGTAGGAAAATAGAGAGAGCAGACAAATATTCTTAAAGGAAAATGAATTCAGCAGCAGTAAATAAAGGTGCTATTTAGAAGAAGCTGCTCATATTGCTGGTGTGCAACGTCACATAAATGCAAGGTTAGGAAATGTGGGAATTAAGGTCATCTGTCATCTGTGCAACTGATATCTAAGGGCAGATCCTTTCCTTCCTTCTTTCCTTTCTTCCCTTTCTCCTTTCCTTTCCTTTTCTTTCTTTCTTTCTTTCTTTCTTTCTTTCTTTCTTTCTTTCTTTCTTTCTTTCTTTCTTTCTTTCTTTC
>JANHFX010017524.1:0-26791 GCA_027560015.1 Chloroceryle amazona | reverse complement strand
CTTCCCTTCCCTTCCCTTCCCTTCCCTTCCCTTCCCTTCCCTTCCCTTCCCTTCCCTTCCCTTCCCTTCCCTCCTCTTTTTCCACTGGCACATGACTAATTATTTTGATATCGTGGGCAATTCCACATCCAATTAGCAGGAACATGCACAAATCTGCAACATCAGATTCTGTACTTACAGTCTCATCCCAGCATCACCAAGTACTTATTCAAAATTTGATAAGGCTTTACTGTATATGTGCTGTGGGGAAATGGTTATTTGTATTTTGTAGTCCAACAAATTGAGGGTGTGGAAGGAGCTACTGAAGACCACCACTGGCAATATATTCCTACCTAGGATAGGAACTCAGTGCTTATTAGTTTTTGTACACTACACCCTGAATAATGCATTGTCTCACTAATGAGAAAAATCTGTCCAGGGCAGAAAGGTTAGGAGTATTCCATTCTAAAGAAGAAAATCTGGATGCTCTCTTGTTTTACCTCCCTTTATACCCAGAATAGTTTACTAGTCTAGTTGGAAGGAAGTGACTGACTCTTCTGTGTTGTTAGTTGCTTATCTGTCCATAGAATCATCAAGAACTGTCTTAGAAAAATATTAAAGCTGAGTCATATACCAATAAAAGCAAACAAATTCACTCTGGCAGCTGTAATAGTGAATTTAACTTAATCTTGCTGTGCCTAGGCAGAGTGTGGCATATGGTACTGTGGTGATTTCATTTCATTTCATAGGGGTTTTTTTTGACATATCGTGAAGTCTATTCACATCTCAAATGGAGTAACTGAAGAGCAAAGGCAACTCTTTCAATACACTATACACAAGGGACCATGCATCTTATTGCAACATGTAAAGCCACCTATGAGCTTCACTAGAGAAGTGAACGGGTGTTGTAAACCTCTAAATTCAATCTGTGCAAAGGCCACTGCATCTCTACCGCGTACAGGCAGCAAGCAATGTTCTCTAGAGACTGAAGCAGAGGTTGTGTGGATTGCCTGACTCTCTGTTTTGATCAGGTGCTCGGAGTGTGAAAAGCACAGGTGCTGCCTCAATTTTCTTATACATTCAAAAATATACAGCTTATTCATTGATGATAACTGAGGTTTCAAAGTGAAAAGTGATGAGTTAAGCAGGAGATAGGATTGTCTTACTGGTCAAAATCACAAGTGAAAAGATTAACTTTTTCTTTGAGAAGTATGCCAATTTTTAATGCTAGAGATGGCAAAAGGAATGGTGATTTTTACGGGTTGGAGTGCAAATTACTGAATGGCACAGTATTACTGTGTATTATGGAAAATGGAGATGTTAGTTGTTTTAATGTGAGAGCTGTACTGACTCTCTGACCATCATTAAGTGGATATTGCTCAGATAGTGTGTTATTCACAGTAATCTGGGTCTTGCTCATGTCTGACTCATGTCTCCTGTGTTCACATCAGGGATCAGTGTTTCTAACCATTCTGGCCTCCAAGGTACTGAGCCTCCTGCAGTTTGCTTTGTGTGGGAGGCCTGGTATCAAACATTAGGAAGCAGTAGCAGTCATTGCCAGAGTTTCCTGACGTGAAGGTGTCAGACAGTGCCAGGCTTTTGTGATCCAGCATGGATTTTTCCTCATCTGGCAGTTAAGTTGCACTTAATGGGGGATGGGGGACAGGGGAAGCCAGAATTTGAGTCAGAAAGGTGCAAACTTGTAGTGAGAGAAGAATGGGCTTTTCAGTTCATCACTTTCTTTTGTTTAACACCCTTCATCCTTCCTATTTTGTATAATCATAGGGAAACATCCAGACCTTGTGCATTAAGGATAACAGAAAGTGGACAACCATGGAAATGAAGTGAGCAGGCTTTCAGTAGACAGTGTGCTTAGCGGAGATTCAGGGTGAAAAGGGATTTTTTTTTTAATGCTAGAATTGCATGATAGTTCACAAACGTCTGTTTAAAAAACTCCCCAATGAAGATGTCCTTCAAAGCAAGGAAGGTTTCCTACAAAGAACCATGATTCTCCACTTACACACAGAGTGAATGTTGGACAGTCAAGGCTGCCTCATGATGTCAGACCAGAATCTCAGAAACCTGCTGCCATCAGTGAGCAGATCCCCTTCCTTGCTTACAGCTTTTGCTGATAGTAAGGGGAATCAACATTAATATAATTCTGTTGACATCCCCAGACCCTCTTCTGGACATGATATTAAAGTATGAGTGGAACCCGACAAAGAGATGTCAGTTTTCAGGAAGTCAAAGAAAAAATGTGACAGCAGAGCACAGCAGAGTAAACAAGTCATTTATCATTTAACAGTGACCACCATACATGTGGTGATGATTTTCTCTACTGCTCTGTGTTCCTGTTAGTGCAACTGAATAAAACTGGCCCTTAGCTGCAAATTTTCATAGAACATGTATATTTTGAATCCTGAGTCCTCCAGACTCCCTAAGATCTTTGCTGTAAGGGGCCTATCTGCAACTTATCAAAATCCTCATAAATTTCTGGGTAGATTTGGAATAGATGACTAGATTGTTGCTCTAATTTATCCACACATATTGTCAGTAGTTACCTACTTGTTCTTTTAATTAGGCTAAAATTTGCCAAAGCATGTGAAGAATTGCTTATCCCCCTGAAAGCGGAATTATATGCTGAGAGCTTGCAGCCCATTCTTCAACTTTTGCATAAATATTTTTATTGTATGTTTCCATGTTCTGCATTAAAGGTGTGTCCATGGGAACCTGTGCTGGTTGTGAACACTCTATTTTCCACCAGCACCTGCTTCTTGAGCAGGTGGAATGTGGAATTGTGTTCTAACAGTTGAGCTGTGCAATCAGTTTGTTCTCTGTTCTGCAACAGCATGGGTAAAGCAGGAAAATATGTATGTGGGTGAGTTATCCCAGAGTGAAACCTGACCTGTTGAGCTTCAATTGTGTGTTGCTGGGAGACTCGCCTCTTTTAATATTTGAAAAGTAAGTGTGACTGAATTTGGCTTTGAAAGGTCTCATTGGGATGAAAACCAAAAAGATATCAGAAAATGCCAAAATCAAAAGTAGCAATTTTTCTCTCATACTTTTTTTTCCTTTTGACAGTCATAAATGATTGTCCCAAATGCATTCAGACTTCACTAATTGCCTAGGTTATGTCATAATGCTGTATTTTTCTGCAAATAAACTCTTCATCTCAGATTTGTGGCTTGGCTGTTGAGTTAAAGTTTGCCATGAGGATGACACTAGAGCAGTACACCACTGACTGGAGGGAGGGGAGCTGTGGAGATTCTGTACCAGCAACAGTGTTTCTACTCGTGTGGCACTGCAACCCTGCAGGCAAAGGAAAAATAAATGTTCAACTCTTATAGCACAAGGGTTTTATCTGAGGAGGGACAAAACTGCTTAGAAACCCTCAGCTATGGGTTGTCTTGTTGCCCAGCTTTTTGTAAATCAAGCAGGTTTGTCTAGTTAGTTAGGAAAAAGTAGGTGATTTCATTGGACTTAAATCCTTGGATGATGAATATTGACCTAAGCTTCCAAATACGTGTGCACCAGCTCTCCTTTCTGCACGATACACAGAAAAATGCCATATTCTCCCGCTTCCAAAAGCCTTGCAGAGTTTCAGTCATGTTTATGCTGACAGAGCCCATGTTGTAAGAATGCCTCATTTTTTCTGCAGTTAATTCTTTCAAGCCCAGCAAAAATACATTGCTTATTTGAAATTCTGTCTCTCAAAAGCCTTGTTATCAGGCAGTGCTAGCTCTGAGGAATACCTGCCCCAGCTGGGAGTCTGCATGAGCTTGCTGGTGGGGTCATAGGCTGACCGAAGATCCACCAGTCATTGATTGATCCAGCATCTCCTCTGCACAGGAAGATTTTGGTGAAAAAAACTCTTTTCTCTGAGGAAGAATGTTTGAGAAAGCCTTGCTGTAATGAGAGCAAAAGGAGGTTTAGTTGCTGGCTGGGGTGAAACCACGACACATCATGCTCCACATAACTCTATGTTTATTACCCACATAGCCACAGGGCAAATTCTTTCGTGTGTCAGATTTGACATTTCATTGTCAGATTTGTGCTTTTGTTGGGAGGAAGGCCCCAGTAGTTTCAGTTCTGATGTTGCTTGCTCACAGAAAAATGTGTGTTGAGTTATGAAAGAAAAAAAAAAAAGAAAAAAAAAAGTCACAGGTACTTTAATGATGACATCACACTTCCCAAACAGCAACAGATTATAATCAAACTACAACATATCAGGATGGTGATTCATACCAAAGGCAGGATTGATCAAATAACACTTCTTTAGAAAGTGCCATGTCCTCACCCCAACCAAGAGCTACCCATCTGAGCTCACTAGATGTGACAGCCCCCCTATGACAACTGGGTGTGGCTTTGGCAATAACCTCTAGAAAAAAATATAATGCATGGGCACTTCAGAGAACGGCTCCATACAGAGGGCACTCTGTGGAACGGAAACATTTGGGAAGTGCTCCCATCACTACCCACGGTTTCAAGTCTCTGCAGAATCCTTCTCTAGTACGTGAGCTGAAAACATACTTCAAACATACATCAGCATCTTTACATTCATTAAGGCATTTCTGTGGAGGTAGGATCTGCACTTGAGTCTACCTTGAGGGTGTAATTGTGTGTTGCTAATGTAATGGCTAGAGCTGGTGATCCAAATGGCAGCATATGAAAGGTCAATATGCAGAATGCAAGGTTGTGCAGAGAGACTGGAGGAAAGACAGAGTCTAAGAGAGTCAGAAGGAAGATGGAGAGCAGTGGAAGAGTGGCAAGATAAATTTTAAAAATGGGCCCTGCAGAGGTGAAAACAAAAACCTTAATTGCATCAATTACATTCAATGAACATAAGAGAAAAGATAAAGGAAGAAAGAAACAACCCCAGAATCAGAGCCTAACATTCAACTGATGTAGGTAGTTGCAGATTTCAGAGGAGATGTTTCCATGTATATCTTCATGGAAACATTCTGTGTATATCCACATGGATGCCCTTAAAACATCATAGGTAATGGAATGCCTTAAAAGGCAAGTCATGGTATAAAATTCTGACTTCATATACCCTAATGAATATCTAGAAGTTGTTTTTACCAAGAATTTGCATGGCACAAATGAAAGCAGGACTTAACTCCTACCTTCATGTCATGTGTTCCACCATACTTCGCATTTTCTTATGTGCCATCTGACAAATCCACATAACTCTTAATCCTATTGACAATCAGAAAATGTCAGAACCCATTTCAGCTTTATTATAGGGATTTAATCGATTTTCCACCTAAATTTAAAATAGCATCTCTTAAAAAAAAAAAAAGAAAAGAAAGAAAAGGCTAAGTTTCTTGCCTCAAAACTGTCTAGTGGTCACTTTTGTGGTTCTGTCACTGCTTTCAGGTGTTCTCACAATGTAAAATGGCCTGGACATTCAGTAAAGTTCATGTCAGTTTCTGATTAAATATTTCAGTTTGTACATAGCTCTCATCCCCATAGCATTTCCATGGGCACATCACTTGTGTGGGCCCAACTCCAGTGGAATTAAGTTTAAACCTTATTAAAAATATGCAACAACAAGTTAGCTTTTATTTTCTTTGCTAGTTCTTCCCTTGCTTCTCTGCAGATGTAAAACCAAACTGTATCATTTTGAAAAAGAAAAACTCTATCCAGCGGTATTAACCCAATTACTTGTCACTGTGGATGGGACCAGTGCAGCTGGTATCATATATAAAACAGTCACAAGTTACTGTATCATGTACTACAAATTGACTCATTTTTTTTATCCTTGTAATGAGACAGAAAGGAGTGCTATGGGTCTACAACAGTGATAATAAAATAACAAAGGAAAAGGGGAAATAAAACTTTTGACACTCTCTCCTTCTGCCTGCTGCTCCTACTGATGTAGATTTTAAACTACGAATGGCTTGAAGACCATGGTACTGGACATTTATGTCACCTGATGATCTGGTTTAGTATATTACCACTCATTTCAATGTTTTCATATTCTGATGAGGCCCCATAAGGGCTGGCAGGAGATGCTTTTCATGTACATTGAGTTTTGTGAAGTACTTTTGACTTTCTTCATGTCTCAATTTTAAGTACTGCTACATGAACCTGTACCTCAAGAGTGAGGTGATTCACAACATTAGATGGAAACCAAGATAGAGGTATCAAGCTAAATTCTTGGCATGCCCAGGTCACATGGAAGTAGGTCTCAGAAAGCCCTTATTGCCTGCACAGGTGCAGTCTTGTGGTTGGTTGCCTGTTAGGGAATCTGGTCTTGGGAGAGACTACGGCTACAGTGATCTCCAAGGAGCATTCCAGGAAATATGAGCAGAGGGTGTGTTCAGAGGGATCCAAGGCCACCTTGGGGATCCATTGTCCTGGTAGGATGAACTAGTCTGTCCATTCAAAGTCAGAGACCTGATGCTCAGGACAGTGTATTTATTGTATTTGCTGCATGTGCTTCATCTGATAGTAAACCTTAATGAAGTCTCTGTTACTGGCCATTCCAAACACTCAGCAAAAGTTCAGACCTGTCATTTCTATTACAAAGTTATATTTTTACATATAAGAACAATTTCTGACAAAAATGTTCTTTCTCTAGCATGTTTCAGATCCACTAAGAGCTCTAGTTAACCCTCCTAACTGTTAAATATCTGACAGGTGAAGCAGCCGGAGCAGTGTGTTCAGCTGGACCTCCTCATTTTCCAGGGGAGTGTTTCTTGCATACATCGAGATTGCCTTTATGCATCAGAGGAAGCATGAAAAGGACTTTTTCAAAACAAACAAACTAAACAAAATCCTAATGGTCTTTTTATCCTATAGCTGGAAGCCATTTCTTCTAAAGGAATCTCATCCAACAGGAGAGTAATAGCTGTGGTGCTGAGAGCAAAACAACAAGCAATTTCCTGTACTTTTGTCTTTCCCATTTTCCACAAGTGCAAATAGCTTCAATTACTTCCTCGAAGTTTGATGAGTTCCACAGTGTGGCCAGCAATTAACTGCAAGGGAAATTTTTACTTCCTTCCTTGACTTCTTTTTGGTAACTGTTAAGCCATTCCACAGAAGCACCGAACGTCAGCCCTGACTAATTGCCTGCACAGAGACACAAGGGGAAAGGAAGAGGCAATGTCAGGAACAACCCCGGTTGAAATGCTGCAGATGAAAGACTTTCTGTGTGGCTGGCCTCCGAGTGCTGTGCGGTGTGAATGAGTTGAGTCATGCTCTGAACACCAGAGCATGAGTAAGAAAGCTCAGCCTCCTCTGAAGCCTGGTTTTATTGAAGAGCTGATAACATCAGTTCCTGCTGCCAGCCTAACTCCCCTGAGTCGCTCTCACTATGACTTCCTCTACAGTAGTCCTCTCTGCCCAAATAGGTAGTCTCATCCACTGGCTGTGAAGGCCAACTGGAGACACCTGCCATCATGACTCAATGGCAACTGTCATGACTTTGGCATGACTAAGCATCAGTGGTAATAACACCAGAAAACAGAGCAAGAGATGAGCCCTACAGGAGTTCTGCCTCCCCTTCTCATACAGCATTGCCATAGTACATGAGTAAAGACTGACTTCATGAGCAGTGGAGGCATAAGTCTTAAGTGTGCTGGCCCCAGTTTGTGTGCTGAACTCCTACTGATGATTGAGGTCCTATCTTTGAAAGAACCAGTGCTGACTAGGAAACAAGTTCAGTTAACTTGGGAATGGCCATGATATAAAATACCTTTACAATTGGAGTGTTCAAAGGAGGTAGATTCCCAGTGAAGTACAAGGAGCAGTGAGCATCCTGACATTCATAGCGGGTTCCAGGGTGGCTGGAGGGAGGACCCTGGCCCCAAAATGTGGTCTTTTGTAGCAATCCCTGGGTAATGCTGCTCCGAACCCAGTGGATCTGCCTTTCTGAAAAGTAGTAAGAGCAGTCTGCTATGGAAACCACATCTTCTAAAGCACATTGGAGGAAGCAGGATTTGGCTTATTTGCTAATGATTCCATAAAGACGGTAACTTTTTAGTCAGAGAGTTGATGTTTCTTCAGTCAGTGTAGGGAGACCACCTGTCTAGTCCGTGCTGATTTACACTGCTCTTGTACTCACCGTGACTTCTTTGTCAATGAACTCCACTGGAGAAGAATTACAAATAGAGCATGTTCAGTGAGTAGTTCTGAATAACAGTGAGAAGAGGTTGCAAGATTCATGAACCAAAAAGAAGGCAGCATTTCTTGAATAGCTTATTCACTTGGGTTTATTTCCTTGGTGAGATAAGAGCAAATGTAGAGTTGGGGAAAAGTGCTGAGGCCAAATAGACAGAATGCCAGAGGGATGGCAACAGGGACTGCAGGCACTCTTCCAGTTCACTTGACAGCTCTGGGGGATTAACACAAGGATGCTGGAATAAGAACAGCATTGTCTCCAGACCATGAAACTTCTTCATCCATACCACCAATGTATGGAAGAGTACTTCCTTGGTTTAGAGGTGAAATCCTTCTCAACAGCTCACCTCGCCACTGGCCTTTTTGCCATCCCTGTTGGGTGCTGCTAGACAGGATAACAGGCCTGTGAGACAGAAGTTTGGGCAAAGCTTTCTGTGCCACCATGTCCCTTTTTGCCAAGCCCCTAAGTTAAAAAGTCATTTTAAGGGGAAACTGGGGAGCACATAATGACAATGCTACCTCTAAACCACTCCATCCCATCTTCTTCTTTATGGCCTTACTGAATGGGTGAGGAGAATGATTTAGAAGCATTGGCAATTTTCCTTGACCTAATGACCCTCTAGGCACTGTTAGAAGTCTCCAAGCTCCCCTAAGCTGTATGGAATATGAGAACAACAGAAAAATGGTCTATCATCTCACCTGAAGTTCTCCCTGCTCTGATGCTTTCATTGCCTCCTTGCAACTCCTATATGCTAAGACCTGGTCTAGGACTTCACACAGAACATCTACCCTTTAGAAATACATCAGCACGTGATGCAGATTTCTTCAAAAGAGATGTTATTGTTCCACTATCAGTTGTCTGACACAGAAAGAAAATCGGGTTAATATTCACCTGCCCTGAAACATTGCTTATTTAAATGCAATTTCAACCAAATACGAAGTTCTTCGCTTCTTGACCAAATTATTCTGCAGAGTCACTTGCTTTACAGCTGCTTCATCCTCCTGCTCCTACATGGCAGCATTTCAGCAGTATCTGGAGGGGAAGCATCTGTCTGTCACAGCATTACATAGAGCTTTGGGCTTCTCCCAAGTGGCAGTCATTATATCACTGTACAGTGATATTATTAGTGTATTTTCATCCAGCAACAGTCAATGTCAGATTGTTTCATGATGTGTTCAACAGGCATCAACATTTCAAAAAACACCAGACAAATGTCTTTTTCCTTGACCTCTTTAATGCAATGTTGTAGATCATTTGCGTGTTTAACAGCTCTCAAAACATCAATGTGTGTGTGCTTACAAAATAGATATCTTCTCACTCCTTTTTTTCCTCCTTCAAGTGCCATGAGAAATTATTTAAGGAAGTTTTAATGAAATGCATCTGTCACTTATGAAGACAAATAGCCATAGTATGGCTTTCCATTACTGGAAATGGCAGAATTAAATTAGAAAATTACAATCCTCAGCATCTTCCCTGACTTGTTTTTGCATAATGTGTTAGAAAATATGCCCACATAGGCAGAATGCTGCAATACCAATGGAGCATGTCATAAAACAAGACCTCTTTTTATGGTTGTTTTGTTAGTTTTCTCTCATGGATCATTTTTGGTCCTGTTTCTGGGCAAGGAGGCCAAATGAGTAAAGGGAACCTAACTAGAGTGGCAAGTAGATAAAACCCTCCCTCTCTTCCAATGCTTAAATTCTGGGCTTCAGTCTGTGTTGTTATATGACTCCCAAGACAAATGGGAAGACCATGATAGAACATACTATCCAGACTGTATAATTCCTCATATCTCATCTAGAAGGCATCTCCTTTTCCATTAAACAGAATAAAAATAGTGTTACCATTAAAATCCTCACGGCCCCACTTTGGACAATAGGAATAAATACTGTATTCTAACTCAGAAAGATGGCTATTAAAGGAGACAATAGAAAGAAAAGTGGGGTGGAATTGTCTTTTCAGATGGAATGGGGTCATCTTTGTCCTTCACTAGCAACCTGGTCATTTTGTTCTCAGAAGCAGGTTGTTGGTAATTGTTTTTGTCTTTTTAAGTGAAGAGTTAGACTCCTTAGAGCCTGGCCTGGTTAGAGTAGGCTGGAATGTGATTTGCAGCCTTTAGCCCTGCTACTTCTGGAAGCAAGAGGTAGCAATCAAAATAACCACACAAAAGGAAGTCCCTTGTGTTTCTCACCTGTGCTTCCAGCTGGTAACGGAGGATGAATGCAGAATATTTCTGACCCTCAGCCCTTATGCCTACTCCACACCAGCAGCATATGCTCCTGCTTCCCTTCTCTCTTGACCTCCAACTATCCCAGTGCTATTCCACTCATTCTCCTGGAGTTTCTCTCTCTTTCCTTTTTTATGGCATGTGAATTTAGTGGTTTTAGTTGGCACAGGAGATGGCTTCAGCAGAGACAGGAGTGCTTTATCCATGTCTGCTACCCAAATTCAAGTTTCTTTCTATGCATGTTCCCCATGAATCCTCATCCCTCACTTCCTGAATAAATGCTTTAACTACTGTGCTTTTATTCAGAGCTGGTTACTAATGCTGTAATGCCCCTCACCAGCTGGCGTGTAGCTGTTACACTACAGTTCATGCTGAGCCCAGCACCGTCTGTGCATGGCAGGACTGTTCAGCCGGGAGTCCTGCAGAAATGAGGAAGGACTGCATCAGATCGTGTGGGTAGTCAAATGCAGATGCAAAGGTTGATGAGAGCAGAGAATGTTCCTGTAACTAATGAATGTAGCAGGTTAAAAAGGGAAAGAAGGAATTTCTCTACCATATCTTTAAAAATTTTTGCTAATGTTTTCTCCAAATGAAACTGATATAATTTTCATTGCTAAACTGAAACATCCCAAAGATCCCTGTGAGGAAAAGTAGCTGTGGGGGTTGGGGAGCAGTAACTGAAGGTCCCAATATATTGAATACATTTTGGTGAATCCCAGGGTTCTCTGAGAACAGGAGGCAAGCAGATAAAATGTATGGGTCATGAAGATGGGAGCTTTTTAAAGCCCCAGCTGCTTTCCTTTCAGCCTCATCTTAATTGAACTGCTTAGATAACAGCAGCCCTGCATGAAGTAAATGCTGGTTATCCTAGATTTGACCTTCAGTAATCCTCCAGGAGTGCAGCTAGGGATGCGCATCACTTCACTTTTTCCCTGACTATACAAAGGAAGAAATACACAGATTTGAATACCCAAATGAACATGAACAGCATAACTGGTGAGCATAAATAGCACCAAGGTCACAGAGAAACAGCATCAGCCGTGGTCAAGTGCCTGGTCTCCAACAGGGATCAGTATTCAGTTCTTGCAGATGGCAACACACCCCTCTAATGTTCCCAGTTAGTGGTGGGATTTTGAGCCTTTACATCCCAAGGTTAACATACCTTGCTGACACTGGTAGGGGATGGTTTATCTTAGGAAGCTTTGAAATTTGATTACCTTTAAGTTACCTGACACTGCTCTGTGTGTTATTAATTATCACACAATGATCAAACTCTTATAAAAATCCTGCCTTGGTATTTAACTCTATGACTTTCTCTGCAGTTTATTCTACAGGTTGACTGCATCCTGTGCAGAGAAGCATTTTTTTTTTTAACTTTTTCTACATGTAATGCCCTTTAATTTCATCAAGTTTTGCTTATTCTCTGTTCCTCCATGCAGTCTGGCCCAAGGTAGCATGGGAAACTTCTCCTCTATGCCTCCTGCCATCTGGCACAGGCCTGTCTATATTTCTCGGCTTCATTTGCTTTCCATCTCATTTAAAATCTCAGTTGAAAACTCCTTCCTTCCCCCTTACTTCTGTCTTCCTGCTCTTATTTGCCTCTGAAGCTACACTACTGGTTTCTATAAAGCAGTTGAGAGATGGAGTTTGCATGAGTGACAGAATTCAAAGACTTAATCCTTTAACCCTTACTTACAAAGACATGTGTCTGTACTGGAGACAATGGGCTACTAGTGTATGCAGAACCTGCAGGACCAAGTGGATTTTCTTCTGGGGTACATAAGGAAAGAGTAAACAATTTATTTAGAGCATTCCTAATTGTAAATGTTAACATGAGCTCTAAAGCATGTGGGCTTCATGGGCAATGGGAATACTGTAACAGGGTATGCTGTCTTAGAGCAGGGACCTGGGAATCAGCTGGCCCTGTACAGTTAGCAGATCAAACAGGTAAATGAGCAGAGTGAGCTGTAGGAAGCCACATACATCTTGTAGGAGGCAAATGTTTTTTAATGTCAGATCTTGACACAGGTCAGGTTAGAGGGAAGGATAGGCTGGCAGTAGTGTCCAGAATGGGCAGAAAGGCTAGGATTGTCTTCAGAGGAAAAGGCAGGATTGAGTTTTGCCTAAGGTCTGTTTAAAACTCTGCCTTGCAAGAAGCTTCAGCATGATGGTACTGGGATGGAGAGTAATTCCAATTGCCTTATACAAATGCTGGCAGGTAATGCAAGGAAAATGCTATGAAAAACTGACCCTAAAATGAGTGGTCCTGCTTTGCACTACTCACTTAGAGCTGGTTTTGGGGTGGGGAAATTCACAGCTGATGTGCATCTCAGTGGTGATGCAGTATAATCACCACTGTGACAGAATGCTGCCTCTTGTCAGGTCTCACCACACTCAAGACTCTCAGGATTTTGACTCATTTCTGGATGCAAGGAGTAGGAAACAGCACCGCACATCACGACATGTTATTCTTTGGCCATAACACAAAGAGGATAAAATGAATGTGGGCAAGAGGCATTCTTGTAGCAATACACTTTATCTACCTTTTGTGTTTCAAAGTGTTGAGACTCACAGTTAATCCATGTCTGGAAGGCCTGCGTCCTGGTCTGTCACCCTGTGCACCGTGGAACAGCTGCTTGATTTTACACCACCAGTCCTTGCCTAGTACAGAACACTTTTCACACCTTGTCATGAATTTCTGACTGTTGTCAAAGCCCTTCATCTGCATCCATCATCTGACAGAAAGGAAGCAAGAGATTGACTTTGTGAATATTTTGGATATAGTAATATTTAGGATATTTTAGATTAAATTCTCAGGTGGTTTTAAGTGGTGGACAACTCTATGCCCTTCAGTAAAAAGCCAGACTAGGGAGAAATTATCTACGGACTTGAGATCTGACATGAGATCTCATCTCTCTCAGTGGAAACCCAGGTCAGTGGACACTAAAATAATCAAAACCACCTAGAAGATCTTAATACTTTGAGGAATGTTTGTGCATCTACTTTTTCTCTTCCTCTGTTGCTAATTCCTGATACTTCATGATGAAGGTAAAATTTTGCCAAGAATCAAAATTATATATGAAGTGGAAAAAGATTCTTCCCATCCCTGGCAGGTAATCAGTAGAAGCTCCACAGTACAGAATAGATTTTATGTAAATATGTAGTGTAAGAAACACCTTCAACAAATAGTTGATGAAGTTTGGGTTGTTTTTTTTTTTTTTCAAACCCACTTGATTATTCAAGGACTTATATCACAAGTTTAAATTGAAGTTCTTTGCTTATCACTAGTCTATTTGAAAGGCTATTCCAGAATGTCATTCTTTCAGTGGCTGGAAACCTTACCCCATTTTCCAGTCTAAATTTATTCATGACCAATTTATATCCATTTGATCTTGTTCCAGCATTATCCTTTAGTCTAAATAATTCTTCTCTCCCTCCACCCTCCCAGCCCCCCCCATATTTAATCCTCAATATTTCTATAAAGAGTCATTATCTTCCATCTTGTGTCTTGTTTTGCTAGGCCAAACAAACCAAGCTTTTTTAACCTTTGTAAGATAGATCACCTGTTACTAAACCTATCTTTGAAACCCTTCTCTGCACCCCTTCTAATTTCAGTGTATCTTTTTTGAATGGTGACAGGAACTGAAGTATCTGAAGTAAGGCCTTACCAACATTGTATATGGGCTTTCCATGTCTCCACTGACAAAGCTGGGCCTGATGCACCCTAGAATGCACCCTAGCTTTTCACCACTGTTTTGCACTGGTAACTCTTTGTCGTCTGGAACTGGGATAGAAGCACAGGTTTTCCACGTGGGCAGCATGTTATTTTTGTATGATTTGCTTCAGTGTCAAAGGACACATGTATCAGGAAGATGGAAGTTACATTTTCATCTCTGGCAAATTTATTTCTTTGTGCGGAGCAGTTCCCAACAGCGATATTCTAGGGAAAATGCACAGAGTGGAAATTTCCATTCTCCCTTCACATGAATACAACATGCTTTTAAATTGGAGGCCTAACTCCTAAGAGGACCTAGTAAGCAAACGCAAAGAGACACAGCTATTTTGGACCTTGCTTTGCTGAAATGTGGGATTTCCTGACTTGTTTTAATTAAAATAACTTTAAAGAAAGATGAAAAACAAAGACTTACAAGTCTGAAGTAAATAGATATAAAGCAGTCTCAGAAGTCCTAATCTCCAAGGACCTTGTCTCGACTTCAGGAGGAGCTGAGTGAGGTTGCTCTGCACCTCTCTGGATTAGGGCCTGAGGAAAGCAAACAATTTTTCCTTCTAAGGGCAGTGTCTTTATGGGCTCTTCTGTGCCAAGTGCTGAATACAACAGAAGCTTCAAATACTTTTTAAAGAAAGCAAATGATTTCCTTTTTAAGTGTGTGATCATTTGTTGGGGATAGTAACAGAAATAGTTGGGGATAGTAACAGAAATAATTATGAAGGGAAGCAGGTTTCCTTCTGGTTTTGTTTTGCTTTGTTTTTAAGATTATAAAGCAATCAAAAAAGGATACACTGAAACAGTACAATTCAATAGGTGATTAAAACATAGTTAGTTCTTGTTTCAGTAGGATTTTCTTGGCTTTTTTGCTTGGATGTCTATCCAAGCAATAACAGAATCAAGCTGCATGTGGTGGTTAAGAAATGTTCAAGAACCTCTCTGCTCTTCTAATAAACTGTGTGAGCATTCTGCGTGGCCAGAGTCTGCACTGACTTTTGAAAATAAACCTCTTCACACTATTTGTACTGAAGTTTGATGCAGGTCATGGTGACATAGAATTGGATCCCTTCTTTATCTTAAACATTTGGAAAAGAGAAGAGTGAGGCTGTAAATGAGAACATCTCTTCTAACGTTTGTGCCCATTCAGGGTTGGACATTTCCCCATTTAATATTGCACTTGTTGAAAAATGCAGATTTAGGTCAGTCAAAATCTGATTATGAACTGATGTTGGTATTAAGTTTGTTGGCAATAGACATTTCTGAGTGAAGGCTAAAACTGTTTGCTTGCAGTTTCCCAAAGGGGAACGCTTCATTAAAACATCTACACTCAAGTTTTGAAATAGGACAAACAAAACAACCTAAAAACAACCTGCCATTTTATTTGATTGAAAATGATTGATGGGAGGAAATGGAGGAGGGCAATAAGGGAGTATTTCATGCTAGAAAAGTATTCTCCTTTGTTTGCCTGTTTGTTTCATGCCTGAAGAAATCAAACCACTTTTGATGGCTACTGTCCTTGATCCTCAGGGAAGCCAATAAGTCTCAGAAGATCTGCAGAACAGTCTACTGTGATCATACTCACTCTTCCCCAAAGCTGATATCTAAGATTTTTGGGGTAAGCCACAAATTTCTTTTTAAAAGACCTTGATGCATTTTTCTGACATTAATTTGTTTCATTACCCTTTGAATCCAGTTAAGCCTTTTGACATACAGAAAGCAATCTGGACAAAGGGGTACCTGCATTCAGAAAGCTACTAGACAAATTCATGGAGGAAACCCCAAAGCTCCATCCTTGCCGATACCCTTTCATGCTGCCTCAGTGGGCTCAGTGTAATTGAGAACCAGGCCCACTGTCACTCCTAGTTTTAGTCTTGCATCACCTCTCACATCTTTGCCAAATACAAATTAGTACTTGCAAAAGTCTCTCAACTATACACTATGTCCATGAGAGTGATTTCAGTTCATTTTAAAGACAAACAATTAAGATGCAGTAAGATTAAAAGACTGATCCATTGTTACTTAATTCATTTGTGAAGTGTAAATGATTAATAGGAAGCTCTTGTCTTCCTTTCACCTGGCCAGAATGTTTCTATCACAATGCAGGGAACAAACCATCAACGAACTGCTCTATCAGAAAACTGTAATCCTTTGCTGATGTCTTGCTTGGCAGGCTCTGTGGATACTTTGGGACATCATCCAAGAAGGGCTTGAAGAAATTAATTGTCTCCTAGCCCGTTTTGAAATATAGGTCAGTCTTTCAGGGCTGTGCTAAAACAAAGACAACTGTAATCATCTCGGAGAGCCAGTAAAACCTGGAGAAGGTGGAGGTTTTCAGGCTCTCCTGCTGAGGATCTTCCAGGGCAAAATAACTTTCTGACTGACCTGGATGTAGCCTTAAAAAAACTAAACCAAACCAACACAACAACAACAACAAACCAAACAAAAAACAAACAAACCAACCAAAAACAAATGAGCAAGGAAACCAGCTATCCAAACGTCTGGGACCTCTTTTGTTAGCTTCTGTTCTTTCATCCTGTCTCTTCCTAGCTGCCTTTCAATTTCTAGAGCATGAACCTAGTTTTTAAAACTGGAAACTGAAGTATAAATGTTAAGTGACTCTATCAGAGAAAACATAACAGAGTTCAGAAACTCTGGACTCCCCCTCCAACATTCAAATCACCAAATAACCCCCCTCTGGAATGATTAAGTCATCATATGGGGATGATGCAGACAATTCCATTGGGCTGCTATTGATGCAATTCTGATTAAGCTTGCTTTTCAGTCAGTTAGGAAACTATGAATTCTTCTGGACCCAGTGTGCTGCCTTTGCAGGGGTGTCATAGTTTGAGTGAGAACAGAGCTGGTTCTGTTCAGTGATTTTACTTTTCATCTCAGTTCTTCTAACTGCACTGTCTGCAGTCAGCAGCCTGTTTTCACAGTGTCTGCTTCTAGCAGTGATAACACCCCATGTTAGTTTAGAGTTACTACCAAGGATTGGTGTGCAGACCAAGGCCACTGCTGGATCTTATGTGCCACATTGGGGGGTGCAGGAAAGTGAAAGGCTGCACCTGCAGGGAGGAGTGGACAGGGCAGGGGACCCCAAACTGCCCAACGAGGTATTCCAGACCATAGACATCATATTTTGGTATAAAGCTGAGGGATCTGGAAGGTCTATAGCTCACTCTCTCTGGGGCCTCCCAGGCTCTTCTCCCATCTTGGACTGATTTGCCAGCTTTGCTTGGCTTGTCTCAGTTGCTCTTTCATCTCCTTCCCTGGAGCATCCAAGGAGGACTCTGTCCATTCTGCCTTTGATCCCAATCGGCCTGTTCCTGAATCCAGTACCAGAATCCAGCTCCTGAACACAGCTCCTGAACACAGCTCCTGTCTGAAGTTGGGCCCAGTCTGGGACTCCCCTGGTGCCTGCTCCACAGCATCAGTGGTGATGGTGATGTAATTGCCATCAGGGGGGTTGGGTTCCATACTGGTTTTCTACGTATTTGTATATATTCCATTTTCATTACTATTATTTCCATTTTCATTAAAGCTGTTCTAGTTTCCTTTTCTAGTCACTAAGTCTCTCTCCCTTATTCCCTTTCCTTTCCCCTTTGGGAAGGGAGGGGGGTTAACTGAGAGCATCTGTTACAGGTCTAAGGGGCCACCCTGACCCTAAACCGTGACAAGGGGAAGCAAAGTCACCCTGCTGGGACACGGTATTCCTCTGCTAAGTCCTTAGAGAGCTGCTTGGTAAAAGCCCAGAGCTATTATCCAGAAGTGGCTTTTCCACCCAGGCCAGTCAGATGTGTGAACATCAAATGTACATCTCAGTTTACCTGCAGAGCATTTTGTAGTGAATTTGCTTCACAGAACACATACTTCATACTGGGGAAACAGTGAGTTAATTTTTAACCTTCCTCCACTGAGAGATTTAGTAAGTAAGTCTTTATCTTCTTGATGCAAATTTGCAGTACCAGTGTCAGAAAAGATGATCATCAGCACTTATTTCCTAGATGACTTCAGAAATATCAAGACAAACTGCACTTATTTAAGGGTGCATTTCTCAGTGCGCTCAGACTTTCCTGCTGTCTTAACATCAGCAGCCATTTAACTACTCTATAAGCTTTCAGTATTTTTACTAACTTGGTGTAAGCAAATATTGATCGTGACTAAGATAGTAATTGAGTTCATTCATGATAATAGATGGTCCATTGGCTGCACCCATTAAAGCTTCTTTAAAAGCAAGAAACAACTTTAATTGCCTGGAGAGACATGGAATAATATTGCAGCAGATTGGAACCTATTAATAACACTAAATTCAAGGTTTACTCTAGCTTGTTTATGCTTGTTAGTATTAAAGCTTCAGATGGAATAGAAAGATGACTAAAAGGAGCATTCCAGACAGAATACTAGCCTGCTTTTGCAGCTTTTATAAAATGCCCTCTTTAATCTCTAAGAATATCTTGATGAAGCACTGCAGAACTTTCTTGAAAAGAGCCCATTCTTGATTAAATGTTTGGGGCTTTTTTCTCCATTACCTGGAAGATCTGGAAATTTGGTATTTGTTTTATGCTCTATTATTTTGTTTGCTATAAGAACAGAGGACCATAAGGGATCACCAAATTCCTCTGACTTAGTGCAGAGGAAGGATGAACAGAGTTTAGTTCTAGCATGTGTGTCTGCTTGAAAACCAGAAGCAGTTACATGCAATGTCTGCATGTCTCCATGAATGATTTGAGGGGCTTCTGTAAGCCAAGACCTTCAAGATATTAACAAAAAGATGCTTCAGTCAAATAATAGTGGCTGGCAGACGCATCTCGGTACCTCTCAAATTTGACTAAATCTTGATACGCAGGCAACGAGTTTCATTTTTGTAAATACACAAGCAGAAAAATAACTTACGAAGAACAGACGGTTAGCAATCTAAGGATAAGGGTAGGGCACCTTTTTCATATTTTATTCCAGAACCACATGGTCATGCTTCAGTCCTCAACATCACAAACACTTCAAGGAAGAGAGCTGCTGACCTTCCTTAGCTTTGTCTTGGAGCTCTGGGACCCTGATAACACAGCTCCTCCTTTATATATCCCAAAGCACCTGTGAAACACTGCCAGATGAGGATGGTGGGATTTCATAGCCATGCTGTACCAAGAGAAAATGGTGAAACAGATCTCTGGTTTCTTCAAACTATTACCCGCACTGGATATTATCAGACACCAACTGCTTCATTAAAATTGGCAGGCATGTGAAGAGGACTCTTGAGGACAGTTTCCATTACACTCTGCAATATAGAGGACTTTTTTTTTTTTTTTTCTGGATTTACAATGAAATGAAATACTGTATTTATTATGAAGTCTTTTTTTTTTTTTTTTTTTATTAAAAAACCCTCCTGCATTTGGCAGCGTGTCTAAAGTTGACATCAGCAACATCTGGGAACACAGAGTAACACCTCTCAGATGCTGAGCAACAATCTTGCTGAAGCTAATGGGAAAGGCGGTTGTTCATCGTGTAGGAAAATTAGGCCCCCAGCCAACATTTTCCCATTTAAAGTTAGGCACTGCAGTCGCTACTGAGTATCAGAAACATGTTCCAAATGTGCCTGCAACATCATTACAAAAAAAAAAATCATCTGCATTTAAGTATTACTGTCATTTTTATCCAACCTGAGAAGCTTAGAGCAAAGGCAAATGGATATTTGACAGATTTGTCACACAAAAAGGCAGTATCCCCACAAATCTTCAGGATTTCCTGACACTACCCCCCAGCATCCCTGACAGCTGAGGGTGACCTCACAGCCCTCCACTCTTAGGCAGTCATTGAGTTTTGGGGAAGTATTACTTTAGGAAATGAATGGGGAAAAGCAATTCCTAAGTGCAGTGGGTTCATCTTCATTAAGCAGTTTGCTGATTCTGCTGCCAGCCCTAAATACCAGCTTAGCAGTGGACTGAGAAGTCTACTCCCTAAAATCTCTTGCATATGCACTTACTGTTCATTATTTCTCTCACAAATCTTGACTCAGCATTAAATTAGCCTAACAGACAGAAGGTGAAGAGCTGTGAATATTTTTTTGCTTTGAAATGGGAAAAATCGCGCTTCTGTGATAAAACAACGAATGTTAAACCAAATGTTCGGATATATCCACCTGCTTGAATTTAAGGTCAGAGTACACCTCTCAGAAAAGGTCATTTTCACTCCATTTGCAATAAAATAAGCTGTGACCTGTGATCCTAACATGATAATCCAAAGAGCCTCGGTGAACTTGTTTCACTTCTAGAGAATAAGAGTGTTACTCTCTATAAGAAATTCAGAAGTTATTTCAGAAGACCCTGATGTGCCAAGCCGTAAGCCTAGAAAGCAGACCCAAAATAATTAATTCACAGCAACTTTGAGGGGAGTACGTCTGTGTACTAAGGAGGTAGTCTGGCTGATGCTCTGAAATAGCAAAACCACAAATGGGTTTTATGTGAAATGCATTCCAATGTAGCTTAGCTACAGAGTCTGGTGTTCAAAGAGTAGAAGAGTCCCAGGCAGGTGATTCAAAAAGGCCATGTGTCAGCAGGAGCTTCAAAAGCTATAGAGCACAGCAACCTGAACAAAATTCAGAAGAATGTCAGGTATGTGAAGTTTCGACAGGAAAGAGGAAGGCAGTTTGCTCCCCCTTAAGAGGGGGACTAGCCGAGGGAGAAGGGGTACAGCTACACAAGGGACACAGGTTTCATGTTTCAGAGGAAAAGCTGTGACCTCAAGGGGATTCTTGAGCACCTCAAAAAGCCTGAGAACCTATGACAACAGTAAGGGAATTGAGGCAGAGAGATGTACACGATATTTTATTATTTCCTTGCATACATCAGTACTTAAAGTAAAAAGCAATTGTGCTTCTAAATCTTTACGTAAGCACATTGCTATGTTTTAGCCATATGTTTAACTAAAACCCTGAAGAAGTGAATTGTGAGCTTGGAGCATCTACTGGGGAAATCCTTTAAGTCATAAAGTGATTGACGCTAGACCTGGGGACTCATAAGCTGAGCTACAGGTTGCTCTTCCTCAGAAAGGTTCAGAGACAGGGAACCAGTGCCCAAAATTTCATTGATTCTGCAGTCAGTTCAGATAAATTTATTTGGGAGAAAGCAAAACCCAACTGGGCAGCTGCCTAATGAGTACCTGAGCAGCAGGAGCTCTCACCAGTGTGACAGCAACGCACACCAACAGCTTTTCAGTGAGGCCTTGTTTCTGGCAACTGGGGTTTGTATCAATCAGTATAGGACCAGGCTTCACACCGGGCACGTTATATTATGCTGAAATGTTTTTGATTTCCCAGTATAGCTCTTTGGAATTATTGTGGTCAAATGAGTCCTCTTGGAGGAACTGCTTCCCAGCTACAAAATTCCTCTGCAAGGTCCTTTAGTATGTGGGAACCGGGAATGTTGTAGCTAGCTTGACTCTTTTGAAATTTCTACCATCACTTCAAATGCCATAAAATTGGCCTATTCCCTCTTGTAAGCACAACTCACTTGAGGGCACTGAAGCAAGGCAAACTCATATTTGTGCCTGGATATTGCTCATTCAGGTGATCAGGGAAGAAATCACACTTCACTGGTGATGTGTTTGATTCTACATGGTATGAAAATCACAACAGGGACTGCACAAACATGATGCTTACTAGCTTCCACCCTTCTTTATTCTTACCCATATGCCTTATGACTTCTCTTCTGCACACCAGCATCCAAAGGGATGTTAGCTCTGACGCAGAGCTAGAAGCAGACCCCTGCACTTATGCAAGGTGAGGCAAGCAGAATTACAGGAAAGGTAACGCTGTCAGATATCCTCATACTATTTTACATAGTGCTGAAAGTAAGATGAGACCAGAAAAGAGAATGGCATTTCCCCCTATTATAAACAAAGTAATTCATCTTACTTCATTTTTGTCCCCAAACCTGTTTTATAGGGTGTTTTTTTTCCCCCATTTCATAGCCTGACACATTTACAGCATTGATTTGTTTGTTTTTCTTAATGGGCAAAGCTGTTCTACTGATGCACCTTGGTGCTGGGTGATATTAACAACCAGTGGTTTGTGGCTGACACTTGGAAGCACGGGCATTAAGTGATGGATTAAACTTGTCACTCAAAACCTCCATCCTGCTTTTATCTGTGGTATGCTCTGTCCTTGATAAAGATTCTCACCAAATAAGAATAAATGCTGAAAGTATTCAATAGGAAACATAGAGAGGTAAATCTGGATGAAAGTGAGAAAATATTTCATACAAGTGATGACTCATCTATTTTTATTTGCTTTGTATAATTCTGGGTGCTTGTGGAAAGCTGTGTGTAGGGGATACCCAACGAAAAAGCAGCAGCTTGGCTGGAATTGAGCACAAAATCAGGCTCTTAATTAGAACACAAACACTGCTGAATAGTAACATTATCACCTATAATTGGTCTAACAGAAAAAAACCCACTAATTGTGACATTAGCAGCCAGAATGCTTTCAGGCAGGATCTCTGTTAAAATGAAACAAACTAATTGACATGATGAGGAAAATGAAAAAAAGAAGGTAATAAAAGAGGCTATTATGCTTTATCTTGGCAAATGGAAGGCTACTTTAGAAACACTCAATAGCCAAAGAAAGGGCAGGTAGCTTAAGCAAAGCAGTAAATGAAATAACGAACATTGTTGATTCACTGCCTTTGTCTCAGAGATCCAGAGTGATTACAAAGTGATGAGCAAGAGCCAGAATCTACTTTCTGCCTCATTAGTGTAAATTCAAAGTAGTTTCATTGAAGTCAGTGCAGTTGAGATTTACAGGCTTTCAGATCTGGCCCCTCAATTACAAGCTCTGGATCAAAGTCTCATTCTTCCTGGGACTCTGAGCAGCAAGGCAGAGAGTAAGGAAATCAACCCATGCCTTTCATAAATCAGATGCAAATTGATCAGCAGTTGTCCTGCCCAACCCTGGCGAGGGGAAGATCTACTGAAGGAAAGGTTGGGCTGTCAGCTGGAACCCAGTGGTCTAACACACCTGTCAGGCAGTTTAGCTCAGCAGCCTTAAGAGGCAAGACCACGGTCATAGGGGGACTATGGCTGCTTCTCCATGAAGTCTTCTCTTCCTACAACCAAAACTGTATGTTGCCATATCCCATTTCCTCTCTATTCTTCATGCTGAGCTGGTGTGTCTAGTTGTGGAAAAATTTATCTGTGACTGGTTCCCCATCCTCAGCTCTCTCTCTTTGAAATATCTATTGTGTACAAACACTTTGCTTTGAGGTCTTGATGCTGCACCTTGGATCTAACGTATCGCCAGAGTACATAACTAATGACTTGTATTGGGAACTCAGGAAGAGGGGGAAATCATGAAGGGAATCTCCCTCTCTTCAGTACACCACCAGAAGTGTCTGTACTCAGTAGTCACTATTTCTTCCCAAAAAATCTAGCTGAAAACCACTGTTCTTAAATAGCATCTCCTTGTTGATAGTTTGGCTTAGTTCCTCAACAATATTGCTTTTCTTTTGCTTTACTGACTCTCTAACATACCTGCCCATCTTACTATCTCCACATTTGGCTATGGTGAAGTCTTCCCAAGGTAGTGTTGCCTAAGAAGAGCTGTTTACATGCTCAGATAAGTAGAAATGTTAAAAGAAAGTGATTTCTGATGCTTGCTCAGTCTATATATATACCCCTGAGCCTATATATATACCCATCTTCTGCTCACAGCACTCCAGTTTCCAGTAGTCTTCTGATTGATTTTGAGGCCATGAGACACTGCTCAGCTCTCTTACATTAGTAATATTTCCCATGAACTTCTGGAAAGGCTTTGCTAGAATGTGGAGATGTGAAATTTACTGTCTCTTTTCCAACATCTACGCAGTTGCAATTAGAGCACCAGCAGGTAATATGTTTTTCCCAGAAAAAAAAAATTGTTTGAGGTTTCTGAGTCTTTTATTGGCAGAATGTGCCTTTCAGGGGCATTACACACTTGGCTCTCGCACACTGCTGTGCTGCCACTGAAGTCCCCTGGCTGGTGTGTTCTCTTTCACTATTTTGCTGGCAATGAAATGTAGATGACCTACCAAGGTGACTTTCTTCCTCCATTGTAAAGGTTAGTAGTGTATTCAATCCCCTATTCCCTTATCCTTTGAGACTTCCTTGGTTTTCCTGACTTTTCAAAATGAATTGCCAGTGACAGAGTCAATTCATTAGCTAAATTAAAAACCTGGGAAGCATATTATCCAGATCTGCTGATCCCAACCTATCTAAGAGTTGAACAAAGTATTTCCTTACCTGGCCTTCATTAGTGGCTGTATTGTCCAGGCTTCTATTCCTTTCCAAATGTCCATACCACTCTTCCTGTTAAAGACTAATTAAAAAAAGGAGATCAAAAAGCAAGCCAGCAACTCAATGATTGGAGATCCCTCATTGATTTCTTTGCCTCTCTTCATTCGTTAATGGGTCCATTTTCACTTTTTCGATGTATTAACAGCTGTTCCTATTTAATTTAAAGCCTATTAATAAAGACAGTTCTTCATTTCAGTTTTCAGCTCTTTCTTGTGTTTCATGGGAATGAAGCAAGGTATCACAGTGGGGAAAATATACATCTACATACTGTGATGCACTACCTTATTTCTCTGGGACTGTTAAATAACACTCTGTTAGCTGCCATAAGTCTCAGAACCCTACTTTTTCTTTCCCCCAAGCACATGCGGATTGTTCATTGAGTGTCCTGTGTACATTAGGAATGTAGTGCTGCATCACCATGCAAATGCACCCAAAGACCACCCTCCCTTTGCCTTTTTCCCAGGGCTTTGTCCATATTGTCCCCAAGAGAACAGCTCCCAAAAAGGTGGCAGAGCCACTTGAGTCTGTACAGCACCCACACCAGTGACACTGACCAGAAACAAATTCCCTTACTCCTAGGTCAGGCACATCACAAAACCTTCTCCTGCTCAACAGCTTCCTTGGCAAATGTAGTAGAGAAGGCAGAGACTGAAAAGATGAGAGTGGCTGATTCACCCCAGGCAACAGCACCCATAAATACAAATGGGGAGTGTGGGAGAAGGCTGCAGTGTGCCACCACGCATTTTTGATCTCATTCTGAGGACAGGTTAGAGAGCAAAGATTTTAGTCATGCCAGTCTGACTTATCACAGGGGCCAACTTTGACATCCCAGTTACAATGAAGTTCAGTGAGATGTCTGCATAATTTCCAAGATAAGAGTAAATTTAAGAATACATGGTCTATCTTAGCAAAATGTTGAGCATAAAAGAATCAATTAAATTGTTCTGTTCCTAGTACATGAGTTGAAAATTCAAACTGTGTGCTGGGTCTATGCAGTTACAGTCAATGAGAGACAAACCAATCACCGAAATGAGCCCAGCATCAGTCTCGAACAGATTGAATCTTGGAGGAAAATACTGAGAACTGAAAACTGTAGAAGTCCCACAGCATTTACTTCATTTGATGGAAATCTGATCTGTGCAAGGAAAACAGCCCACAATAAGCTGTCTGTAGAGATTTTTAGAGTATTTCCTGTGCCCACATACCATTTTCTGCAGCAATTGTCATTCTGCTCACTAGCAAGTGATACTCGGGTGGAGTAAGATGATGGTCCAAAATAACGCGGTAAAGAGGGCAGGTTTGAGGATGTAGTTCTCAACCCATGTTGGCACACACTTGTATGACTATCCACTGGAGTAAAAGAGTCTGAATGAAAAGACCATTGGCCCATGATTACTTCAGTCCATTTAATTTTTTTTTCCCCCAGTAAGGAATCTGAGCTCAAAGGAGTAAAAACATAGAGATCAATTTGAAATACTTCTGTGCTGGCTTCTAAGTTACAGAGCACTTCTATGCATTTCAGTATGTTTCCAGTCACTTTCCTCTTCTAAAAAAAGGAAGGCTGAGGTCCAAAGTGTTACTAAAATGTAAAAGTGAAGAACTAGGGCTCACATATTGGATAAGCAAACCTAGGGGACTGTGAAATAAGAGTGGGGGGAAAATGAGGGTACATCCAAAGTCCACTAGCATCAGTTGGGGAAACACCACTGTCTTGCATGTGCTCACCTGTAGGAGGCTGAATAAGGCACAAAAGTGGTGCTTTTTTTTTTTTTTTTTTTTTTTATATGAAGAATTTTGTCTAACTAATCCTTCAGCGATTGCCCTGAAGTTCCTTCCTCAACTCTTCTGTACAGAAAAGATCTCAGTCCCCTTTTCGGGCACAGCGCCTGGAATTACACTCTTTGGCACTACAATTACCGAGGCATTACACTGTGGGTCTGCTCCACAATATCTGTGTATTAACATTCATTTGATGTAAGCAGAAGAATAACCGCATGACAGAATAATTGCACTCTAATGATTATATAGTTAAAGTAGACCTGGTTTATAAAAATATACATGCATTAAGTATCAAACTAAAGAGATAATAATAAGTCATTAATTCATATAGGCAACTTCCAGAAATATGAATGAGTTATGATTAACTATCCTAAGGCATAGCACTAATGTAATTACAGTAATTACATTGTATTTATTAAAGGCAAAAAGGGGGAAATTGTTGCATGCACCTTTCTTAGGCTGGTGTTTTCATTATGAAATGGAAGAATATTGTTCAGTTTTTTAGAATGATTTATGCTCTAAAATTTCTTCCTCCCTACTCACTTTTTTTTTTTTTCCCCCCCCTTCTACAGAGGCAAGACATTCAGGGCTGTTTTGGGGACATCTGCCTTAAGGAGGTCAGGGGGAA
>JANHFX010017522.1:0-14724 GCA_027560015.1 Chloroceryle amazona | reverse complement strand
CACCACCAAGCAAAGAGAAAGACTAAAGCATCCTGCAAAGAAAAGAAGAAAATCTGGTCTTTCGTGGTGTCTCGGTCTTTGTCCTCACTCCTCCTGTGCCCCGAGCCCTGTGCCTCCCCCTAGTCCCTGCCTTTTCGCAAAGGCGGAGCACGTTTGTCAGGCCACCGACAGTTGGTTTTACCTTCCTCTATTGTAATTGCCTTTTTAGCCTAATATTGCACTAATCTGGTTTGGTTTGTTTATATGACTGCTGGGAAAAGTCTTAAAGGCGGAGGGGTATACTTCATATTATCCATGTTTTCAGAAAGTCTCTAGTGCAAGTCCAACTGTTACAGTGAATCAAAATAAAGAGGAAAAGAAAAGGGAAAATGAACCTGTGAACCGACCTCAGAATGATGTGAGTAGTTAACTTATACCACATAATAATAGAAGGAGGGGTGTTGTTTGACTAGGTTCAGAAAAGGTGCTGAAATCTGAAATACTTTGCTGTGTATGAACTCCCACGTTTTGTGAGGAAGGCTTGCTGTAAAATGCATATAGAAAAAAATCATTACCAAAGAGCTTCACCTTGCATGCAGTTCCTAAGGTTACTTATACATTCTCTGATCTCTGCTCTTTATGTAACACAAGGATTTGGGCTGTTGGGAAATAAGGGTCAGGATACTTTGGCTCTTAAAGAGAGTGATGGTTCATGGGCAGGTAAGCAGCATGTGTGATGGCTGAAAGAGGATGTTGGCAGCACTGGCTGCTAATACTCTTCGTAATTCACCTTATGATAAACTCAAGAAAACTCCCTGGGAGATAGCTTATTTTAATAGACTGGCAGAAGGGAGGACTTTTTGGAGTGATCCAAACTTCTCTAGGGTGTCAGGCAAATACAAATTCTGGGGTGGAAGTGTAGGCTGCTTTCTGAGGTCAAGTTCACAAAGCCATTTAGGCCCTGACTGATGAAGGTGCTTTGGAAAGTTGTAAAGTCAAGATAAAATAGGAGGTTGGATGGGGCTATCCTGTGTCTAATTATTTACAAATGCTTTACTACATATTAGTATAAATTCTCATAAAGTGAAACCTAGACTCAGTAAGAACTTCTAGGGATGCATGAACACTGTGAATCTGTTTATTTTGTTTCTCTCAAATATGTATATGTATGATAGAATTTATTTTTTACAGCTACAGTGTGAGCCAAGCTTCATAGAAGACAGACTGAAGCTTTACGAAGCACTGAAAAAAGAACATGATGCTTTACTAGCTTACAGAGCAGCCAGACAGAGCAAACCTATCAAAATTATTCTGGCCGATGGAAAGACGGCTGAAGGGGAATCTTGGAAAACCACACCGTATCAATTAGCTGTAGGAATTAGGTAAACTGCAGATAGATTCAAGGAGTTGTACCTTTGCTGTGATACATCTGTTACTGTCATTTGTCTCTTTACTTCATTGTATAAAATGTATATGTCACAGTCAGTGGATGGTGACTGTCTTAAGTTGGTTTATTTGGAAAGCACTGAAACGTCAGTTTAATGAAGAAGAAACAGCTGGGTGAACTTCCTGTGCTGAGTGATGCTTGTGGTTCTATGCTGGGAACATAATGCTTGCTTACAATTAAAAAAAATGTAATAATCAGTGAGACTGCTAGGAATTGATAGGGACATCTGAAGTTTCTCGAGTTACCAGCTAAAAGTATAAACTTGCTAGAAGTGGTCGTTCCTTCAGATCCCTAGCTCTGAAAACCACCGACCTTAAGGGTCTATAGCTTTTGTAGAAAAGTGTTTAAGAAGAGCCCAGAAACATTGAAGGTCTTTAGGTGCTATGAGATGTAGGTGGGGTCTCACAGGGTTTAGAAACCTAAGCACTTTAGCAAATCTGAACCTAAATATTTTGGTCTCTTGCAATTGTGGTTTTTTTTTAGTCAACTGTTGGCTTCAAATGCAGTCATAGCTAAAGTTAATGGTGAATTGTGGGACCTGGATCGTCCACTGGAAGGAGATTGTACTCTGGAGCTGCTTATGTTTGGTAATGAAGAAGCAAAAGCTGTGAGTAGAGACTAAATGGTTTCTGCTTTATTTAAGGAACTAGTGACATGAAATTGATGGCAGCATTATTCTTTTAAAACCTTGAATTAAAAAAAAAAAATAATCCCCCAAGCTATTCAAGTAATGTATTTGCCATGATTCAACGAAGAAGATTAGATGCTAAGTACCTGTAATCTCTAGGTGAATAAAATCTTGGTGTTTTCTGCCTTTCTCCTTTACATAAACAGGTTATTTCTCAAACAAGATGTACAGAATGTCTTGATTCATATGAAACTTGAAATAGTTTGATGTCTTCCAAGATAGGTTCTATGGTTTGGCTCGGTGTGTTTGAAGATCTGAAAGCAACAGCGAGGCTGTCTTACAGTTTTCAAAAAATGTCCAAAATCAGATTTGAGCCATAAGTAAAGTCTGTACCTCCTTGTATTGGCACTGTTTATTAGAAACTTACGTAGGCATATCTTAGTCAATTAGACTATGTCACTACTTAGTGACACACACGGGACTTTTTTTTTTTAATGGGATTTAGTCTTAAGCATATGCTTATCTTTATGCACCAAAATCAGTCCTCATTTTGTCAAGGAATTATTTATGTAAGTTTGAGGCATTTCGGGAGCTTGTAAAGGCTCTATCGTGGAGCAGTGGCTCTGAAGTGGTCCGAATTTATAGGTGTTTAGAATATAAGACTGATACTGATCTACTGGGTTGTTGACTTCCCTCTTCTGACATCTCAGGTGATGTGGTTTGCAGTCCTGTTAATAAATGTACTGTATTTGGGCAACAGTCACTTAACTGGCTACACTGATGAAGTCAGCATTGCATAGACTTTCAGCTGCAGGGAAATGAACATAAAAATGAACAAGGTACAGTAAGTACTAAGGCAGCAGAATTGTGCAGAGATTTAATCATCATTCAGACTGAAATATGATGGGGCTTTATTGCTACATCTTCCGTTAATAATTTAGCATTCTTCAAAACGAGAACAGAAAGTTGTTAGACTTCTCACAGAATTTAAATAACATTGATTCCAGTGTATTTCCTATTTGCAGATACACCTCTGTTTTGTTTTTTTTTTTTCTTCTTTTTGGTTACATAATGTAATGACTCTGCCTTGCTCACCTGACTTTATTTGCAGGTTTATTGGCATTCAAGTGCTCATATTCTTGGGGAGGCCATGGAAGGTTATTTTGGGGGCTGCTTATGCTATGGACCACCAATTGAGAATGGATTTTATTATGACATGTATATTGAAGACAGGTAAAATTTCTGTGTCTAAGAACTTTAATACTCTGTATTGAACCTCAGTACTAGAATTATTTTTGTTCACTTGTGCTTCTGCATTTTAAAACTAAAACTGTTGATCTAGTACAGCTTGAAGCTGATGGGTTAGTCTCCTGTGTATACGTTTATACTGAGTGTGTTCGTCTATTTAAATTCAAGAGCAGTGTTCAGACGCCTGGTCTGTAGGACTTGCAGCTGTGGAATGTTCTGTGAAAAAATGTGGAGTGTTCAGGTAAAACTTACTCAAGTTCCTGGAAGGTATAGGAGACAGTTTCCTTGAACCACAGGATTTTGGTTTCAGAGTGCCATAATTACTTGTAAAAATGGCACATATGCATGTAACTCATACAGGTGTTTACTACTTTTCTAATCCTTGTGCACAGCCTTACAATTCTGTTCTTCCCTTTCTAATCTTTCTGTAGTCCGGAGAAACACTGAATCTGCATCAGCTGATAAACTAGCTCTTACAGCTGGATTGAGCCGCTGCTTTTTTTTTTTTCTTTTTTTCATTTTCCTTTTTTCTTAAATCATATATACTTTGAGCTACAGATCTTCCATATGTTTAAACATGTCAAAGACTGTTCTAGGAGTGATTGCAGTGGATTTGTTCCACAAATGGTGATACCATTTGTGTTTCTGAGTTTAGTGTCTAAAAGTGGAGGCAAGTTTTATAAAGTAAGAAAATATTGTGACAAATCAAAATAAAACATCCTGCATTTTTCAAATTAGACCACTAGGAAGTGGTCACTTAAAAAATGGGAATATCTAAATAATTAATTTGTATTTCTTTTTCCCTGTGTCATTTTGTTTAGAGGTGTATCTAGTACTGAATTCCCACTATTAGAGAACCGCTGTAAAAATATCATAAAAGAGAAGCAGGCTTTTGAAAGGCTGGAAGTCAAAAAGGAGATCCTGTTAGACATGTTCAAGGTAAATCTTTGGAGTAGCTGTGATTCTGGTACAATGATCTTTTAAAATGTAGCTTTTATAAAATACCAGATGTGACTGACTCATCAGAATAGTACCTGTCTAGTAAAACAAAGAAAAATAATAGCATCTTTTTTTTCACTCTGCCTATCCCTCTCAAGTGTTCAGGATGTTTGCAGGCAATAATAAAAACAGGTTCTGATTGCACAAAACCACCTCTGGCTCAATGAGACGACAAAGAAATTGGTACAGAAAAGGCATATGTTCATATTCTGGCTCACTTGCAGAGACGATTCAAAAAGACTTTGTCCTCTAGTCCTCTGTTTTATACAGTGAATATCACCAGTCTCACTGTACTGTGTTTCACTTGCCTTTCAGGAGTGCTTTGAGGTGTTCAGGTGGTAATCACTATGCTTAACACACCCTCAGGGAAATGAAAATATATTTTGTCTATTTCCCCTCTTGTTTTATAACTCTTCGGAAAGGATAATGAAGTTTTGCATATATATGTGTGATCATGTGATTTTTATTTTTTTGTAGTTCTGTCTTTTCTGACTTTTCATGTTTCCTCATGCAGTATAACAAGTTTAAGTGTCGTATCCTGAATGAGAAGGTGAATACACCAACTACCACAATATACAGGTAAAAAAATTTAAAGGGTATTATGAAATTATGTTGTTAGGTATATTTGATTTAAATTGAGGGGAGAATTTTTTTTTCTTTTATTCTAAATTCTGAATACCTATGTGATTGGGACTTAACTTTGCAATTAATATTGCTCCTTATATAACATCAGATCTTTTGGTTTTCTGTTGGGACAGATCAGGTCTCAGTTTGTGGACAAATGGCAATTTCTCTTTGCTCATTCCCTCTGGTTTCAATACACAGATTAAAATAAGTTACCACCTATGACATTGAGTTAATGGATAGTGAGTAAAGGTAATTCTCAGCTCAGTATGAAGTGAGGAACCTGTTCATTCAACTGTCATGGATAAAACTAGATAGTTGGAAAAGGGCAAAAAGGTATTTTTTTTGTGTTTTATGTGCATACTTTTATATTTCCTGGCCAACTTTAACAAAGCTTATGTATGGGACTATATGAATTACTAAGTGTGTTACAGTGCTTTTGATGGTGGATCAAGTGAGCTATTTCCTGAGTCAATATTCTGCTTCAGGTAGAAGGCACAATCAGATTTAAGATGTACTGAATCTGCTGAGTGTTGTGTGTGTATACTTTTTAGTGTGTTAGAACATGTCAAGCATGAACTTGTATGCCATTGGAGACTGTATTTAATAATGTTGGGAGTGTTTTTAAATAAACACTTTTTTTCTATTGGTGTGTAGATGTGGTCCACTAATTGATCTCTGCAGGGGCCCACATGTGAGACACACTGGAAAAATAAAGGCCCTTAAAATACTTAAGGTAAGTTTAAATTAACTGCATTAAAACTTAACTAAACAGTTGATTTATTTATCTATTTATTTCTCCTGAAATGATTATGCTAGGATCCTTCGTATTGCTTGCTTTGTTTATTCTGAAAATAGTCCTCCTCTTCTTTCCCAGCTCCCATTGTACAAGCAGAACTACAGACTTTCATCATTCATCTGCTTCCAAAGTTTACAGATTCTTAACCATCACAATAGTACATCAATGAAAATTAACAGCATCTTTTTTTATCAGAGAATTAATGCAAAAACATATATTTAGACCACAATGAAGAGCACTACAAAAATACTCAAGATAGTAGTGACTAGATTAGCTGTGGAACCAGTTATATACCACGTGCAATAGAGAAATGCAGTGCCTAAGCTTATGTGTGGCATTACTGTGCTAGTATCTCCAACCAGCACTGCCCTTCATAGTAGGGATGTCCTAGTTTGAATCTGTACTAGCTATCACGCTTGTGTGTGCTGTGCATGTGCTCAGTTCTGCAGTAAATTAATATTCATTGGGTCAGAAGATAGTACTTTGACCTTCTAAGATGGCTCCTTTCAGGTGCAGGAGGTGAAGTGGACCCTGGCATATCTGCAAGTGCTGCTGTTTAAAAATGGCATTGCTCACAGGAAAGCCAGAGACAGTGTTTGCAGATGCCTCTGCTCATGATGTAGTTTAAGTTACATGCATATGCTAATTTTGGTAACATTATTAGACAGACCTCCCTGGAACAGTCATCATAGTTGCTTTTGCTGGCTTCCTAACTGAAGCTTATGGAAGTTGACTTCCAGGGATCGAGTGTTAGTTTCAAAACAGCTGGGATTTAGCTGTGAGAGTGAGTGAGTTTTGTTTTTCACGTTTCCCTATTGCATTAGGTTTTGAATGTAAACAAGTGCTACTTTTTTAGAAGATATAATGTGAGGTAATAGAACATGCTGGAATGTGAGTTAAAACAAAGTACCGAGGTAGAATAAAAGTCACTTTTGTTTGTCTTCTGTATTAGTATGCTGACTAAAAGGCAGTGTGAGTATCTTTGTATTATAAAAAATGCTTGGTGACTGCATATAATTTTCCCAAGAAGAAGAAAATAACATTTGAATGTGTTAGTATTTATTCCTCCTTTCCCTGAGAGAATATCATATAATCTTAAAGTATGGGGTTTGTGCTCCAGAATTCCTCAACTTATTGGGAAGGAAAATCTGACATGGAAACACTGCAGAGAATATATGGCATATCCTTTCCTGATAACAAAATGATGAAGGAATGGGAAAAAATCCAGGAAGAAGCCAAAAACCGTGACCATAGGAAAATTGGCAAGGTACATTATTTCATGGTCCATTTCTCTTTTATGCTTCTGTAATAGAATTCATTCTCTTTTGCTGTTGGGATGGTTTTGGTGGTGGTTTTTGTTTTGGTTTCTTTTTTTTTTTTTTTTTTACATTTTGCATGAGAGCCAGTTCTACAAACTTCCCTGTGTCAGTTGTACTTTAAAACTCTTAATTCTACAAACTCAACTTGTCACTTGCACATGAATGTTAAATCAATGTTGAGAAGAACTAATGGAGTAGTCCCTCGCTTTAGGGAAGTATATTTTAAATATTTTAACGTAGATCCTTTTCAGATCTTACCTAAAACACTGTTTTTCATAAAAAAGAGAAATTATTGGAAGTTGTATCAATAATATGGTTTCATTATTATTATAGGAATGAGGTAATAGTTAAGTGTATGTATGTGCAGTACTTCAGACATTGTCAATATTGTTCATATATTTCTCTACTCGATTTAAATTAATGGTTTTAATCATAAATTGAGTGTAAGTCTGAAGATGTTAGATTGACACAGGCAAGGATTGTGACCTAGTATCAGTCATGTTGGCGTGCAGTCTGCTAATTGTCACCTTTGCTACAGTTTTGTGGAGAAGGTGGAGTTGTTGAGATGGTACTTGGGAGAAGCTAAGCAGCTTTGTGGATGTTCAAAGGCACAATGGGCAGTGCAGGTGAAAGGAGGGAAACATTTATCTGAAAACCGCATGTAAGTGAAGGTCAGCATGGTTGGCCAAGAGGATGCAGGCAGGAGCCTCTCACTACTTACTGGCAGACATAAGAGAAGAGACTGTGAAAGGCCTTTGTAAGCAAAGATGAACAATTAAGGGAAACGGAGGAGGAAGAGACAATGAGAAATTTACAGAAAACAGTGGCAAAGGAAAGAAGTAGAAAAAATTATCTTTGCAGAAGTGTTCATGCATTTCTATTATCTCATTAAGACGACTATTTGTATAGTCTTTGTTTGGTTACTTCTATGCCTTCTCAAAACCAAATTATTTAGTATCAAATAACATACCTAGTGTCTATGTATCTAGTATCAATGATACTGAAGAGGCTGATGTTCTCCAGAGATGTACTGGAGGCACACTGCTGAGCTTCTGGTTTTGAGGCAGAATTCTGACAAAGAATGACTGGTTTAGAAGCTTCAGACATTAACCCTCAGATATGATGGGTATATGCTGAAATACTGGTTACTAAAGGGAAGATTGGTTAAGGCTTCAGGATTTTGAGGAAATGTGTATTTACATACAGAGTCAAATGGAATTCTGGTGTTACTGCAAACTTGTAAGAGTAAGAACTACAGATAAATAAACTACTGCTGCTGAGAACTTGTAGACTTCTGGAAATCATCTTTTTGCTGTAATATTTCATTTCTGTGAACAGTCTCAACATGTGTGAAGTAGTCCTGTTCTGCAGTTTGCATTTCCATCTTCAGTGGAGTTACAGCATTCTGTTTTTAATTTGCCTAGGAGCAAGAGCTCTTCTTCTTTCATGATCTGAGTCCTGGAAGCTGCTTTTTCCTCCCCAGAGGTGCCTTTCTTTACAACACACTCATGGATTTCATACGAGTGAGTATATACTCATGTAGCCCCTAACAAGCTTAATATCAGTTGTTGATCCAAGTGATAGGCTGTTTATATCACTGAGCTATCCGCAGAAAGGGAAACATCCATGTATGTAAACATATACTAGGTTTTCACTATTATTATACACATCTAATCTTTTTGAAAATAGGGCAAAGAATTGACCTGTGCTTTTTCCAGTTGTGCAAAACTTACAGGTGCAGTAGTCCTTTAATGTCCAAGTAAATCACCATCATAAGAAAACAAAAAGAAGCAGGTTTTTGCTTATCAAAATCTCGGTCACCTTTTAAATGTCTCATTTGTCTTATAGGAGAAATACAGGGGTAAATTTAATGAAGTTGTATCTCCAAACATATTCAACAGTAAACTCTGGGAAGCTTCAGGACACTGGCAGCACTACAATGAAAATATGTTCTCTTTTGAGATTGAGAAGGAAACTTTTGCCACTAAACCGATGAATTGTCCAGGACATTGGTTTGTACTCTCAACTTAAAACCTTCTTATTTTGTTTTATTTATCTTTAATGGGGCTGAGGGGAAATAAATGGAGTATTAATAAATACTATCATGTATGTTTACAATAGACTACTAAGCAACTAGTGTGTCCAGAGAGCTCTCCTGACAGTGTCCCAAAGCAGGCCAAACACAAGTTTTGTAGGAGGATCTTTCAGTAAGTCTACACGAAATGAACTAGGTTTGTGCGTGCTAATACTAGTTTTATGGACCACTAGTAAATACAAATTATGATGCATAGAGATAGGCATTAGATGTGGTATACCAAAAGAAGGTACAGATGTACCAGTCTGGATTGTTAATCTCAGTGTTTTTTCTAGGTGGTCTTTAGCAATACATTCTGAGTGCTGCGCTTTTTCTGTTTGCCTGCCTTTTACGGTGCAGACAACCTGAATGTATAAAGACTTTAGAATTTGATTACTATCTGTACAGATTTTGGTTTAGTTTCTGTGTTGTCGTAAGCCATCTATAAGAAGGATAAAAGGAAGGTTCTTTCATGTTTCTTCTAGCTTGATGTTTGCCCATCGTCCACGATCCTGGAGGGAAATGCCTCTCAGGCTTGCAGATTTTGGAGTTCTTCACCGAAATGAACTGTCTGGGACTTTAAGTGGCTTAACGCGTGTGAGGCGCTTCCAACAAGATGATGCTCACATCTTTTGCACAGTAGAACAGGTAAAAAAAAAACAAAAACAAAAACCAAAGCCAACAACAACCTTACACTCACTAGTCAAGCAAAAAAACCCCAGAAAACAGAAAACCAAACCAAAAAAATCCCAACCAACAACAAACGACCAAACTCCTGCCCATTGCAAAGCAACATTAAACAAGAAGTCTGAAGTATTTCAACTGTAGCTTCTTCTGTTGTGTTGCTTTGTACCATAATGCTGGCTTTGATGTGTGTGTTTGGGTTTTTTGTTTGTTGTTGGTTGGTTGGTTGGTTTGTTTTGTTTTGGTAGGTTTAGATGCTTCCTTCTTGGTCATCTGGTAGTCCATATTTCTTAACCTTCTGCAATATTGCTGAAGTCAGTAGTCTGTTAACTTCTCTGTTACAACTTATATTTCTCTTTTGAAAAAAAAACCAACCTTACATCAAAAGAAGAAAAAAAAGTTATTTGAGGGAAGTTCTTGATTATGAATTACATAGTAAAATTTTCTGTATAGAATTTTTCCCTTTATAAAGATACATTGGGCAACTAAATCCCAAAAGGTAAAATCTTCTTCATCTCCCATCTCACCCTGCAAAGGAAAAAGTAGACCATATTTTGTTTTCCTTCATTACGCTGAATGTGTACTTCATTTTGTCAGTAATGCCATAGATTTTAGTGGAGCTATGTGAATAAACTGATGTACTCAAGTTTGTCAAGTTTGATTCATGCAGTTTTGCTCCAGAAGCCCAGGCTTAACAGGAACATTACTTTTCTTGCTATACTTTGAAGCCACAACACCTCAGTTCAGCCATTATCTGCATTTGGGTTTAATTTTCATGGTTTGTGTGTTTTTTGGTTTTTGTTTTGTTTTTTTTTTAATTTTCTTAATGGACTCTTATATTCTTGTTATGAGGAATTCAGTAAATCCACTTACATTTTTTTATTTAAGATTTAACTAATATATTTAATTTACTTTTAAGATTGAAGAGGAGATTAAGGGCTGTCTTGATTTCTTGAAGTCAGTGTATGCTGTCTTTGGTTTTACCTTTCAACTACATCTTTCTACAAGACCAGAAAATTATCTAGGAGAGTTAGAGATCTGGGATCATGCAGAAAAGGTAATTCATTTAAAAGCAAACAAAACTCTTAATATATGTATTTGTAAAGGTGGATATTTAACTAAGGTCTTTCATGATGAGTAGTGAAACTGCTTAAATCAGATGCTAAATATTGTCAGTGGAAATGCATGTTGAAAGATGTCTCATTAAATGTTTCTGTATGAAATGGGCCTTTTTGATTCTTACTTAGCCCCTTATCTTGAAATGATTTGATTTTATTAATCATTTTTCTGATTAATCACAGCGTTTGTACAAGGGACTACTCCTGTTTTGAGATTATTTATAAAACGACTATATTCTTGAACAATAGGAGTTGTGCTGCCTGTTGACTCCCTTTCTATTGCAAAGGCAAGTGCTTTGCCTTACAGTAATGAAAGGGCCCACTATACCTCTTAAATTATTCTCCCATTTTTCTGTTTAGCAACTTCAAAGCAGCTTGAATAACTTTGGAGAGCCATGGCATTTGAATCCGGGAGATGGAGCATTTTATGGTCCTAAGGTTAGTGAATCAGCATTATTATATAGCTTTGGCATGGACAAGAATAGAGACGCAATGCAGGCAAACTATATTTAGCAACTATTATTTTTCTTCACAGATTGATATCAGAATCAAAGATGCTATTGGCAGGTACCATCAATGTGCTACTATTCAACTTGACTTCCAGCTACCCATTCGATTTAATCTTACTTATGTTGGGTGAGTGAATCAAAATTATTAGTAGGATTATCTGTGTGTGAGCAAAGAGACTTTTTTTAAAACACAAGCAAACAACACCTTTACTTATTCTCTTTCAGCAAGGACGGTGATGATAAGAAAAGACCAGTGATTATTCATAGGGCTGTTTTGGGATCTGTGGAGAGAATGATAGCTATTCTAGCAGAAAATTATGGAGGAAAATGGTATGTGGTGCAAATGCAGTTCTAAGAAATGTTTAACAACATAGGAAATACAGAGCCTCTTTAATGACCTGTATCTCATAATGCACAGTAATGTCCCTAGAATTTTCATGAAATTAGTAGGTAAGATTACAGGAAGAGAAGTCTAATTTTGTGGTCTGAGTTGTATGATATCCTTTTATTAGTAGTACATTATTAGAAATGAGATTGTATACAATAAAGCAGAAACAAGAATTGTAATTGAATGTATATGTGCTGCATTAGTCTTGTTCCTTTTTTGTTAAAAATCATGCTTTTGTACTGGGAAGATGTTAGAGATCTGTAAAACATTTATACAAAAATTAATTAGTCTGTTTTTTTAACTTGTGTATTGTTTCATCATGAATAAGCTCTGAAGAGATTTCTTTTGTTAATATATTCCAAGTATTAAGAAAGTTAATCCTTACTTCCAGCCACCTATCTCTCTGACTGACCACCTTCCACTATAAAGTTAAAAGTAGAAGTGGACATTTTGGGAAAAAACTAAAATTCTGTTTAAAATTGTCATCTCAGAAGTGAGCAGGAGATAAAAGTTCTCCTGCATGTGTCATTTTACTGCAATCAATCCATCTGCTATTAAAACAGCAAATATGAATGTGAAAAGATGAAGATAACACATATCCAACATCCATAGCTAACAAATTATTGGTAAATGTGACTACGGATACGAATGCAAATAGGAAATACACATTTATGTCATATTTTTCTTGTTCTGCTTGCCAGGCCATTCTGGCTGTCTCCACGCCAGGTCATGGTGCTGCCTGTGGGACCTCCTTCTGAAGAGTATGCCCAGCAGGTGAGAGTAGGGTCTTGCTTTTACAGTAGCAAGGAATTTTAATGTCTCTAAGTACTTGTCCTAGAACAAAAGAACGAATGCTTTAACACTGATGTTGTAGAATATATGCTGTAATTTTAAGTGAGAAGTTTCTTGTTTTGTGTTTTTTTTTAGGTTTGCAGCAAATTTTTTGAAGCAGGATTTATGTCAGATGTGGATCTAGATCAAAGTTGCACATTAAACAAGAAAATTAGAAATGCGCAGCTGGCCCAGTATAACTTTATCTTAGGTAATTGCAGCATCTTACATTTCTGTGTATCATTTAAGTTCTAATGTTTAAGTTCTAGAGTTTGTCCAGACTCTTATTTTATAATGTAGGTAATTTGGTATTGTTCGTATATAATGTAGGTAATTTGGTGTTGTTTGTGATGTGTCTTACAGTGGTTGGAGAAAAGGAGAAAGCAGATAACGCTGTCAATGTGCGAACAAGAGACAACAAAGTTCATGGAGAGATTTCTGTATCTTCTGCTATTGAAAAGCTCAAGAAATTAAAGAGTTCACGTATTCTAAATGCAGAAGAAGAATTCTGATGTTGCTGTTACAGGAAATAAAATGACTAGCTGCTCATGTGAAATGATGTTTGTTTCTTCCTGTACAGCAGTAATGCTCATCTGAGAGAATATTCAGTTAACAGATTACACAATATAAGCAAATGTAGCAATGTTGATGGTCCAGGTATAGCATGAGAGGACGGATGCAACTGCCAACTTCTTTGGCAATCCCATGGGATTTCAATCCGCACCAGTCACAGAATGCTTATTTTACAAGTCCTATACCTCTTCTAATATATATTGGTTTTGCTGTGGAAATACACGGGGGCTGCAAGGAACCAGGGGCTGGGAAGTGACTACTGCTGCGACAGCTGAGCTACCTTAGTCACACAGCAGTTGCATAACTGATGTGATGTGGGATCCAAATCCCGGCAGTTGGTAGGTGCATCACAAGCACTTTGGTTTGGCTGGTGGCTGGTTTTCTTTTTCTAACTCCAGGTTATATCAATAGACTGGGGATGGGGGAAGGAAAGAATGGTTAGATTCTTCTTGAGTTTATGATCACAGGCTACAAATATATCCATGTCTGTTGGAAATCTCAATGAAACAAGGCACTGATTGAGTTGGTGTGATAATTGGTTTCTGTAAAGGTGACTGCGAAGAAAGAAGTTGAATTACTCATCACATCTCTGTGTGCAAAGTGTTTTGTTTTTTTTTTCTCCTGTGTTTGCTGTTGATTTGGCTTTTTCCTAAAGAAAAAAATAATTTAAAAAACCTTTCTGTGTAATTTATTGTTGTATTTGCTTGAGATAACTGAAACCATGGAAAAGGTGCAGATGACAATTTTCATTTTAAACCAGCATGTTGGAATTTGAATTGGCCATATTTATCTGACTTGTTTATGCTTATTAATGATTTTGAAGTTACTGTTGTAGGTAGTGGAATAAGTTTGGGTTTGGTTTTTTTTTTGAGACCTGAATTTTTACCATGATTTTTCTTTCTTTTGTATTCTGTTTTTAGTTAAAAAGCTTAGACAGCATTAAATATATTAACTATACAACTGCAGTTGTGATTTAAATATCACTAAAATGAAGCAGAAAATTCTATTTGGTTCATAACTATTATATAAAAACAGGCAGAAGTAAAACATCAGCTCTGACGCTTGTACAGACCTGTGTTCACAAGCCTGGTTTTGGTTTGGTGTTAGTTTTGTCGATGTTAGGTTTTGGGATCTCTTTTTAGTGATTGCCCTCTGCTTTTAAAAGGGGTGATGGAGGGAGAAAAAGAGAGAACAAGTGCTGGGTGATTGATCTCTGTCCCGCTTCACAGAAATAACAGGGGCTGTGTCAAGTGCCTTTTATTTTTATTTAATGGACTGTAGCCAGGGTGGTCTGTGTGATGTATTCAGACTGCAGAATTCAAACGTCTGGGAGTTAAAAGTGAAATCCAAGACTAACTTTATAGCATACCATGTTTTTAATAGGCTCTTGCGATTTAACTTTTCAGCTGACCAGTACTGAGAGGTCATGATATAATTAATATAATATAAATGAAAATTGCCTAGGGGAAGAATATGTAGAGAGAAAGGCAGAGAGGCCAAGAAG
>JANHFX010017518.1:0-11089 GCA_027560015.1 Chloroceryle amazona | reverse complement strand
CCCAGCCCAGGAGGGAGCATCCCTGGAGATGTGCTGGTGACAGCGAGGAGGAGCTCACGGGGCCGGGTCTGTGTGGAGGGGATCGCTGGCTGCAGCTCTCTTACATAATCTACTTGTCTGACATGCACTTGAGGTGACTAAACCATGGCCTAAAAAGCATTGTAAGCTTGCAAAATATTGCTTATTTTTTACACTAAAATCAGGGTTTCTGAAATACCACGGGGAATTTTCAAGTGCCTTTCACAAGTAAAGCCAGAAGTCAGTTTTCAGTAGTGAGACCCCAGCACGGACTCCCCGGAATCAGACAGTTTCACGCTGTCACATTGCTCGGTGGGACGGTGAGGAGCCTCCCGGTCCCCAGCACAGCACAGCGCTCCTTTGCTCCACTTGCCTTCAGAAGTGTCCCCAGGAGAGGGTCTCTCCCCTCTGCACGCAGCCTTGCAATGGATTTTGAGGAAACCCGGTGTATTTTAAGAGCAGACTGGCGGGCAGATTTCAGGTTGTTTTTCTTTTCTATCTGGACAGATGGATACAGGAAATCTTTGGAGACCTTGAAGAGGAAAAGTGCCTTCCTTTGAATTCTTAAACCGACGGCATCTCTAAGAATAGCCCTGAAGGGAGAGGGAAGATGAGTGACATGAAGAATTCAGCACCTTTTCTTACTGTGCAATATTCTTGAAATTTCAAAAGTAAAGTAGCGTGCAGAATGAAGAGCAGGGGAATAGCCAGTCACGCTGAGGACATTTGGAGGAGTGTGCTATTATGTAAAGTGAGCCAGGGAAAGGTTAGCAAATACCACTCCTTCCCCGGGGAGCCCTTCTCTTGCAGGAGTCATTAGTACACTGGCAGGAGTACAGATCCTCTCCGCTAATTCTCGAGGTCATAAGCAAATTAAGACAGAAAAGCTGATCAGATATCAATCTCCATTAGGCACGGCCGACCAGCTCACCTGTCCGGTAGCTGCTGTTTTACAGACAGGTTAGGACTGGAAATATCAAAGTCTTGCCATTAAACCAAGCACATTTTCTTCTTAGCTCAGCTGGGCTGGGCAAAGGGGCCTCTGGAGATTACAGGGCTGTGGGATCAGGCTGCTCCTGGCACACCCTCAGGTGGGAGCACCACATCAGACACACTATTCCCAGCTCTCCAGGACTTCCACGGGCTCCGCTTTGCCCCTGCAAGGAATCCTGTGGCCGTGGGGTTGAAGTTGTGCCCCACGGCTGGGCGCTCTGGGCAGCACCAGCTTGGTCTGGTGGGCACCTGCTGGGGAGAGCTGGGGGCCAGGCAGTTCCTGCTTAGCTCAAAGGTTTGATGCTGGGTCACTCTAGTGCAGCTCATGATTTGGAAAGGGTCAGACCGGGAAAACATCGTTCACAAGATGTTAGAAGGTCCTTCCCTAGGCAGGAGCAGGTGAGGGAGAGCAGCAGGGAGGCAGAGATCTCCCTGGGAGCAGCCCAGGTCTCTCCCCGCGTGGGCACAAAGCGCTTTTAATAACCTACAATATAAACTGCTCGGTGAGATTAAAGCAACCCACTCACGGGGAGGATTAAGCACAGGTCTGGAGCTTCTCCCTGGCGTGGACACACCACACAGATGAGCATCCTGCAGGGTGCAGAGAGAGACTTGCTGCTCATCCCTGCCAGAGCCATCCTGTGGCTCAGCCCCCGAGGGAATCACCCCGGTGCACCCGAGCACGGGGAGCTGCATCTGACAGGAGCCGGGACCCCCTGTGCACGGGAAGCCCCCTGCAAACCCGGGGGTCCACCGGCACCAGCAGCTCCTCACTCCTCCCTGCCCCACCAGTTCAATGGCCCTTTGGTGGGGCTGGAGAAGCCTCGAGCTCTGCTGCACGGCTGCGATCGTGAGGAAACCCATCCTCTGCCTACCTTCGGCTCCGCGAGTCAGCTCCTGTTCGAGCCACGGCAGCACACGGCCCGGGCGCAGCAAACCTCGCGGAGCAGCAGAGCCGACTTCAAACAGAAACGCTGCCTGAGAAACCTCCAGAGTCATATTTGCAGTGAACAAAAACACCCACCCGCACGCAACACGGCGTTTCAAATCCTGCCTTTAATCTCAGGTTCCAGTAACAACCTTCTCCCCATCCAATTACTTGTCTTACAATTGACATCGCAATATTAAATTCCTAAGAACTAAAGCACTTTGAAAATATAACCTACTTTAAAGCAGACAAGATTTATAGTGGAAGTATTTACTTTCTAGTCCTTGACGCTATCAAAGTCACTGATGTCTCATCAGCAGCCCCTGAAAAAAGGCCTCCAAACAGGGGCTCTGGGTGGCCTTTGCCAGGCACCATTGGCAGACTGAGCCCTGCAACGACACGTCCAGAGCTGGGCATGCTCCCCAGGGCTCCGGTCCCCTGAGGCTTTGGTGAGCAGCACGGGAGCTGCAGAAATTGCCTTTGGCGTTGCAGGGAAGGGAGGAGGTCAAAGAGCCGTCCTCTGGAAGGCAGTCACTGCAAGACCAGCAGAGGGGTGACAGCCGCGTGCCCGAGTCTGGGGCACGATGACAATTTCTTTGGTCAAACTGTTTAAAAGTACAGAACAATCAGCCACGTGTTAGACAGTTGTGGCTGTAGTGAGAGGCTTGACCAGCACCTATCATCCCAGGGACGTGCCTCGGGGAGGACCCTGCTGTGCTGACACCTGCCTCTCCCACAGCCCCCTCATCCTCTTGTGCTTCCCTGGTGGCACCAGAGCAGGTCCTGGCTGAGCCCTTCAGCTGTGGGACAGGTGACAGCCCCGTCCCCACCCCGTGCACAGCCGGCTGCTGTTTCTGTTTGACTCGTGCAGCTGTTGTGTGCCCGGGACACCCTCTCCTGCTGCCACCCGTGAACGGGCCAGGCTGTGACCCACACACAGAGGTTGCTTCAGTGGCGTGAGCGCTGAGGGCTCATTGCTAAGCAGCTGCAGCATCCAGAGGCAGCTCAGACGTAAACTGAGGGATATTTCCACTGGTGCAAGCAGTGAGTCTGCAGGCAGGCAGAGGTTCTCCTGGTACACATTTCTGCCTGGCCTCATCCCTAATCATAAATTGCTGCACTAACTTAAATAGAGAGGCATTAACTTTCACTCCTGAAACAAGGTGCAATTAGTTGGGCATAAGAGAACACTGAAGTGATGCTAATTACCCTCTAAAAGATGAATAGAATTGAGTCAGAGAAGCAGAAAATTACCTTTGTGGGAAATCAGCTTCAGAATTTAAACTGAACCGGTGGTGGTGGCTGGATGGGCACCATGAGGGTCAGCACTGCTTCTCCTCCTCCCCATTTCCAGCCTCTGCACTGGCCGAGCAGGACCCCAGCACCACAGCTGAGTCTTCATCACTCGCACTCCCTTTAGCCATAGACTTGGCCACAACCACCCACTCCATGCTGCTCTTGGCCAAGGAGGGGCAGGCAGGGGGGGGAGGATGCAGCTGCAGCTGCGTCATCTCAACCCCCAAAGTGAAGAACTTGTCTTCTAACAACAGCTCACAAGCACCTCGACTATCCCATTTTGTTTATTCCTGGAAACCATCCAGGTTTTTAATTAGCCCTTAACTATTCCCTACCCATTTAGCAGTATTTGAGGAATGCATCGCACTGGTTTCACACCATCCCGCAGGCTCCTCCATCCCGCCTCGCAGCACTTTGCTGATCAGCAATTGCTTCCGATAACAGCACCTAATTCATCACTGACAACCTCTCCCCCTCGCAGCCTGCTCGGCGATGGGCAGCAGCTCTGCAGATGGGCTGGAACTCCACTTACCAGCCCTCCTGGAGGGACTCGGCCCCTCCAGAGCATTGCACAGATTTGCCACCAAACCACCGAGCCCCAGGCCCGTGCCTGGGGGGGTTTGCTATGGTGCTGCCCATGGGGTGCTCCTGCTGCGCGAAGGCTCCCGGGTCCCCGGCCCATGTGATGGTGACAGGACTCACAAACCAAACTGGGATCTGCCCCAGGTTTACTCTCCCACGGCCGTGAGGAAACCTGTCTGTAGGGCAGCATGCCAGACAGGACGGCTCCAGGGCTTGGTAGGACCAACACGTGCGGCAGAGCCGTGCTGCGGATGGCTCCCAACAGCTCTGCGCAGGTGCTTTATGTGACTTTCAATGCTGAGCAGCCAAGGTGAGGTGATGCTCCTGCCCTTCAGATCGCAGCAGTGCGGCTGCACCCAGTGCCCCCAGCACACCCCATTTGGGACTGGGCTTCCCCCCCAAAAAGTTGGGGGTCCCAGGGGATTTTATCTGGTGCAAAACCACCTGCATCTGAGACCTCAAGGAGCTTCAACCCCATCTGTTCCAGCCAGGCAGGAAGGCAGCACGCAGAACCGTGTCGCTCCTGGGACTTTTAACAGTAATTAACAATCTGTTCTACTCCAGTCCCAGTGGTAGGGGGCCAGAGGAAGCTGTCTGCTGGGGTCTGGAGCAAGGCACCCACCGGGACAGCTCTGACACGGCTGCAAATGCTCATGGAAGAGAGACCTGGCTCTGGCTCTCCCAAGGGCTGGTACTTCCAGAGCCTCCTGCTTTCCCTACTGCTCTCTGAGCTCATACATAGAAAACCTTTATGTTCCCATCAAAGCTACTCCCGGATTTATGTTCATGGGAAAAGATCATGGAATATGTTCTGGGAACTAAGGATTGAAAAAGGCAATTTGAAAAGCAGTCCAGAAGGCAACCCGCTTCCAGGCACCGCTGCCGCTGGCTCTCCCTGCTGCACAGGACCTGCTGTACCTGCAGCACAGGCTGTTTGTTCCAGCCTGGGTCTGAACACTCTTCTCATTTATAAGATGCATTATTTACCAGTCTGACATGCAGCTAATTTAAAAACCAGATTTATCAGCAGAAAAGTAGTGCTTGCTAGGGTGGCTTCCAACAAGAACTAGAGCTTTCCACTGGGCTTCTGCTGAATCTGCAGATTCCTGCCCCATCCATCACCAAAGGGCACTGGCAGCAGGTCCTGGGGCTCCCATGGAAGGGCGCAGGGTGCAGCACAGGGTGGTGAGGGGTGCCAGCCCCATGCCCACCGCTGGCAGGAGCTCTCAGTGCGGCCGCCTTGGAGAGAGGCCGAGGGATGAGCATTCACCACGTCATTACCTGACAAGGGAGGGTATTAAATGTGCAGGGGAAGATCCAAGCACTTCCTGCAGGTCCCGCATCCCGCTGGTACCCCCCACCCACTGCACCCCTGCCCTGTGCCCAGAACCCCCCAGGTCCCACCCCCGGGAGCTGGATCTGCCCACCTCCTCTGGCCAGCTGGCCCTGAAGTGGCCAAGAAGCGCTCGGGCTTTTCTGTGGTGCTTTGCAGGTAGAAATGCTCCCTCCAGCCGAACAAAGCCAGAGGAACCGCTCCAGTGCCAAGGAATTTTTAGCAAGCCGTGGGAAGTGTCAATCGCTTTGCAAAGGTGCAACTGTTCACAGAGTGAAACGTAACCAGAGCTCATCAACAGATCAAGATTCACCCTGGAAATGGGATATCAGTTCTCAGAGGACCAGTGTTCTCTTCCTGGCCGGCACTCCCAACCGAGCTCCAGCGGCTCCAGCTCTCACAACAGTTACCTCCTCGGGCTGTTACCCAGCGCTACTTTTGGGCAGGGACAAACCTCAGCACGCCCAAGACCCTCTGAGCACAGCGGCAGAGCCACGGGCACGTGGGCGAAGGACGTCCGTGCCTGGCTGAAAAGTCACCGAGGGGCCCGTTGCCGCCTCCGTCACACCTGCGCCTTCGCTCACGGACACGCGCGTGGCCACGTGCGCTGCTCCCGGCACCGCTGCCCCTCCTCTGCAGCCGGGAGCTGGAACACGCTGTAAACACGGATAAATATTTAATGTTCAGGGAGAGAGTTTTTGCAATGACCTAGATTTCTTTCCCCCAGACACCCCCCTGGGACCCAAGGGGATTGCGTGGCGCGGGAGCACGGTCGCTGACACGCGTGACCCCCCCTGAAGCTCAGAGCAGTCCCCATCCCAAATAAGCCAGGGCAGCACATTGTCCCTGCCTGGTACCTGGTCCTCTTGGGGGTCCTGTTTGAGCCAAAGTGGACAGAAATCTGCAGGTGCCACGCTACTGATCTGCGACGGGAGCAAGCACGGTGGCAGGAGGTGGATGCTCCAGTCCTCTCCAAGGTTCAGGAGCTGCTGGGATGCTCTGGGCAGGATCAGCCCCTTTCCCACAGCTCCCCCAGGAGAGGTGCCCACCAAGAGCATCCCGGCCTCAGCATCCACCTCTCCCTGGCAGTCCCAGGCTCTTCTCCCCTGGCTCAGGCCAGGCCAACCTCCCTGGGAGGATCCACCAGCACTGTGGCACCAGCAGGGCCAGGGGTGCTGCTCTCCCACTCCTGCTCCGGCACGCGGCAGAGTCGCATCCTCCAAAGACAGCGCTGCCTTATCAATAATAAAAGGCAATTTCCCCAGACAGAGCCAGGAGATTACGCAGCCCTTTGCGCTCCTCATCTGCCGCTGACAGGATGGGAAGAACTTTAATAAGATGCGATTTGACAGTAACACAAAACAACAACAGCATTAAGGGAAGAGTAATGGCAAAGGCAGCTGTCAAAAACCTCATGTTCTCTAAGCAGGAAAAAGAAATCAAAGCTGTCAGGCCCCAGCAGAGGAGCGAAGGGCAGCCGAAAGGGAGGGCAGGATGGCAGTGGGCAGCCAGGTACCGCTGCCTGGGGGGACCCAGCCACTGCAGGAGATCCACCTTGGGCCAAGGAAACAAGGAGGACCAGAGGACCCGCGGTGGCACCCACCCAGCAGAGACCCCAGTGTCACCACAGCCAGCTCAGCAACACGCTGGCCCCATGGCCACGGAGCCCAGGGGAAGGAAAAGCACCACCGTGCCCCAGGAGCAGGGCAGGCAAGGGATGTCGACCGGGGATTCACAGCAGGCCATGGTGCCACGTGCCACTGGTTTCATCGTGCACAGAGGAGCTGCGTGCCACGGCCTTGCATGCTTCGGCCGCTGCTGGGGATGGGACCTGCCTGCCACCCAGGCTGCTTGTGGAGGGGGATGGAGACTGGCCAGATGCTTTTGCGTCAGTCACTGTGAAAAGGAGCCAGAGGACTCGCTGAAAGACAGAGAGATGAAAGTTATCCAGAGAAGTCGGGCTCTGCGAGGTTGTGCCAGCTCAATGCCCAAGGTCTGCGATCCTGGAGCTCACAGGGAGGACTCAGGCACCCCCACCTCATCCCTGCTGGGCTGGTGCCTGCAGGATCGTGCACGCACCCTGCAAAACCCCGTCCCCTCTGGAGCCAGGCCTGCAGAGATGCTGCTGCTCTGTGGGACAGACAGACAGACACTCCTTTCTCACAGCCTGGGTGCTCCTGCTTCCTCTGCCTGCAGGCACTCGCTTCATAGCTCACTGTGGGGCTGTGACACCCATAACAACCCGCTCGCTAATACTGCAGCAGCAGGTGGGGCTCAGCTTTGGGCAGCCAGACCAGCCGGGAGGTGCTGCAGTTTGGGAGCAGCAGAGGGAAATCCTCTCTGTAAAACCACGGGCACAGCCCCAGCCCCACGAGGGAACCGCAGACTTCTGCAGCGATGCTGCTCCTGTTGGCAATGACAACAGAGAAGGAAAAACACTGGGTAGAAAAGTGACATCCCACTTAGAAGGACACTGAGAGCACCTCACCATCAGAAGCACCATCCCAAGGATGAACCGCTGAGTTGGGGACACCGGGGCTCTGCTCAGAGCTCATCACATCGCACAGTGGCAGAGACTCCACCAAAAGCTTCTCCATACCTGGCTGTGTCGAAGCATCCGAGGGCATCTGCCTGTGCCACCCGAACTCCTGGAGCTGCTGCCAGTCCAAAAGGCAGTCAATAAAGATCAGTGGAGGGTTCGATGATGTGTATGCCTGAAAAGACAAACAAACAAGGCTTAATGAAACCTTTATTTTAAAAATATGGTTTTTAATTTAAATGCAAATTGGGTGCTGTGTTATCTGTAGGTCACTTGCACTGACACACTGCTTAATTAGCAGGGATGACTCTCAGGAAGCAAAGGCAGCTAATGGCTGGCCCTTTCCTGTGCATTTGTTTTAAGTTAATTAAAATTTTTCAGAAAGGGATCCGTCCTGCTCTGCAGAACATCTCCTCTCTGCTCAGCCAGTCCTCTCCTCAGCCGAGCACGCTGCCAGGGACGCTCTCAGCAGCCTATTAGCTATTAATCGGTAGGGCACATTTATCTCTGCATCCTGAAATCCCCTTCGGCGAGTCACAAATCACAGCCCACCATTCGATAGACGCGCCCGCAACACCAGCATCAGGCAAAATGGTATCGACAATAAATCTGAGCAAGGACGTGGGAGATTTTTCTAAATGCTGGGGTGAATTACATATATAAGTCTTCAGAAGACATTAAACCTAATGTGAAATTGAACCTTCAAAGTGATGAGCGGAGCAGTTATCCCCCGTGTTACACGTTATGCGCAAGAGGATCTCATTTAGAGAAAGATCTGCCTTTGCCAAGAGAGATGAGCTGGAATCGAGAGCCCTGATCCGTGCGTCAGGGCTCCGGGGACAGAGCTTTAACCCTTCCCTCTGCTCAGCCCTGCCCTGCGCCGCTGCCACCCACTGCACCCGGACCCCCTGGCCCGGGTGGGCAGTGAGGTACCACTGGCCACAAAAAGCTGCTGGTTGTTGAACAGCAGCTCCCTGCTATGAACCATTATGAGCAGGAAGCAGGCGCAGAGCGGGAGCGACTCTGCAGCAGCTCCCCCAGCACACGGCCATCAGGGCCTGTCAATAAACGTTCACTTTAATCAGGGTATGTCCCTCCACAGCCCAAATCGATGCAGCTCATTGGGAGAAAATGAGATAAACAGCGGCCTTAATAGCGCTTCATTTCCCTGCAAATAGGAAGCCCGATCCGGGGCTGCCTCCCAGGCGCAGGAAGAGAGGGCCCTTGACTAAAGGACAAGCTCCGAGGTTGCCCTTTCTGTGCCACTCCGAGTTTCATCCCGTTTCCCATCCTGCCCTGCTCGGTGCAGCGAGAACCAGCCAGGTCAGATGTGGGAAAGAAAAGCAGGAGACCAGCGGGGAGCGATGCTCAGCTGGGGATGCAGGGCTGAGCTGCTGCAGTGCGTTCCCACACCCAGCACCTGCAGACACCCACCCGTGTCTGTGCCGTCGGGACCCGGTGCACCCACGGTGCTGATGGAGCCGCTCTCCAGGGTGGGGTAACCCAGCTCCCTGCTGCTGGTTTTCCCTTAGCTGCATCAGGGAAAAAGCTACAAAAATTACAATTTAATTTGTTCCCTACTCTTACCTACACACTGAAAAAAGATCCTGTGTCCCTTCCAGCTTCCTCTGCGTGGGGAACAGGAGCCCAGAGCTCCCACAGACCCAAGGACCATCCTTCTCTTTCCCCCTCAGCTCTTTGCTTATTCCCTTGCTCAGTGCAAACCCTGGAAGACTTGAAACATTGGGCTGGATCTGGCAGAAGAGGAGGTGACATTTCCAAACAGGATCCTGGAGGGACCCCAGGGACAGGTGGGGCTGCTCCCGCAGGGGAAGCACATCCCTGGGGCTGCCCCGGGCCCCAGCCCTCTGCCGACGTCACGCGGGGTCCCACGCTGGGTCCCAGGCTGTCACACTGATGTGCCCACCAGCAGTGCCCGGCTCTCCTGGCACTGGCCATGAACCCCTGCAGGAGGAGAAGTTGGCAGGGTGAAGGAGGTTTAATGAAGTTTCCAGTATTTTGAGCCACCGAAGGATTGAAGCAAGGAAGGGATTGGATCTCCCACAACAACTCAAGTCATTAGTGAAGCCCAAGGGTAGGTGCAATTGTTTTCTGCTTTTTCCTCTCTTTGATGACCCAGTTTTTTAATCTTGTCAGCACCAGGCTTCAGTGTTAATTTTTAAATATACTTGGGTAACTGAGAACATTAACTATTCATGATCTTATCTTCAATAGCTGCTGGTTCTCTGACACCCTGCCAGGGCTGAGATGTACGTAAGGAACCGGGGAGAGCTGAACTCCCAGGGACAGCAACAGCTGGTTTTTCCCAAGCATCTTGTTGCAGCGGTCACAGCACAGGGTGGGGTTTCAGAAGGCTCCTGGGGCCAGCTCACACCATCGAGGCCACCCCCCTGAAATTGAAGTGGCTTCAAAACACAGAACGCACAAAAAGCTGGAGCTGGGGAATGCTCTGGGCACTCTCTGAAGGTCTCAGGTCCCTTGGGAAGCTCCTGCACTGTTTATAAACAGGAGAGCAGGCTCTGGAGCTGGCTGGAGGAGGCTCCACCATCCTCTGCCCAGCCAGGTACAGCCCAGGGCCAGGCACTGGCACCAGAATCATCCCTGGTTACCTGGCACAGGAGCTGACAAAACAGCAAAGTTTAATTTATTTCCCCCTCCCTGTGAAAATTAAATATCACAGAACAAAAATGAATTAATTAATCTGCAAACTAACAAGGTTACACCGCTGCTCAATGTATACAGCATTTTATTGGATAAAGGTATATTACAATAGACAAACATATATTACACATGCTATACAAAATATACATTCTTATGTGAAAAAAAATATAAATAGACACTAGGAAATGGCAATGGGGGACAGGAGCAGCTCTGCTCGTGCTGTCTTACGAACACCTAATTCCTGTTCTGCTTGTACTTTGGCATTGATTGAGGAAACTGTTTGTGGTGACTGAAAGCAGAACGGCCACTGTCCCCCCTGCAGCCCCACAGGGATGGGGAGAGGGGAGAGAGGTGGATTTGCTTTTGCAGCTTGACCTTGGGAGGTTTTGCACAACGTTAAGCACAGGAGGGTGTCGAGCTGTTCACAACCAGCTTAGGGGCTTTCAAGAGCTAGCCTTGCTCGGGGAAGGATGGAAGAGTCCCAGTTCCTAAGGGCAGGACTGATAGGCCCATCTCTCACAGAAACCCTGAATGGCTTCGAGAGCTGCTGCTTCAGTTTGCCCCGCTGCAGACAGCACTGATGTCAAAGCCTTGGTCCCAGCCAAGCAGATCTTACCCACCTAAAGGGGACCCGATCGCACTGGGGAGCTGTGCCCCAAGCACACCCATGGCCTGGGCAGGCCCAGCTGTCCCGTGAGAGGTCTGCATTAGCTCAACT
>JANHFX010017515.1:20130-31061 GCA_027560015.1 Chloroceryle amazona | reverse complement strand
AGTGCACAGGTTTTGACTATGTGTCAAAAAAGACATTTCATTTTGATTAAAGGCAGAGGGGACCAGCACAAAGCACTGTTTATACTTCAGGCCATGGCACTCACTGCCTTTCAATCTTACTGCTTGTATTTTCATTTGACCTCAAACCCTAACCCTTTTCCAGTTAGGGCAAAACAGGTCTTTAGAATTTTCAGACGTGTCTGCAAAAGGACTGGTCTCCCCCACAGCTGCTGTGGATATTGATGCTAGTGCTGGGGTCCCTGGCATGCTAGCATGGCCAGGCCAAGGTTGGTGTCTTACATGATCATTGTTGCACATGGCGAGACTTCCTGGCAGGGTGGCAGAGAATTAACTGGAGTTTAGAGGCTGGAGCTGCCTCCTCTCCTGATTCTCTCCACTATAATCATTAAGGCAGAGTGGCTTGGGAGCTGGGTTGGAGATGGGAAGTAGAAAAAGCCTTTAAAGGCCCTTTACTCCCTTAGTAAATTCACATGTGAGGCAGTAGTACTGCACTAATCTCTGTGTGGCTGCACAGGCCACATAAGTGCTCCTTAAACCCCACAGAGAGCAAGTTACTGCTGTGAAATCTGGCTTCGTCTTTTGCTGGCACCATCATCAGGGCTGGTAAGGCAAATGCTGATCATCTGCTTTTCATGTAGAGAAGTGTATTTTGTAAAGAAGAAAATTTGGTTATTCTGTACCTGCTATAAATACATGTATTCTCACATCAATATCTGTGTCATAGCTGCTGATTCCCAGTATTTAGAACAAATCAGGTCCCAAACTTGAGGAAATTTAAAACAAACAAAAAACATTAATTTGTCTTCATTTGCCTAGTGAGGATGCACCTTGGAACATGTCTCAAGGGTGATCAAGGCTGTTTTTGTTGCCACTGCAAAGGTCAGGTACTTTGCTCCCGTGGTAAAAATCAAACCAAATCTGACACTTCCAGACATCAGTATAGCTCCAGACCAGGGGCTCTGGGAACTTCAGCATGGGGGTGGCTGGGTTGTAAGGAGGAATTAGCACTGATATGGAGTGTGGCAGAAAGATCTCATACATGCACCCTCTGTGTTAACCACAGCTGGGTGTCCTGCCCTACCCTACCAAATCCAGTGAGTTACTGGTGTCTACAGGAGGCATTGGGAACTTTGCAGAGAGGTGCAGGTGCAAGGGAGCCCTTAAAAACAGAAGAAAGGAATTTTTCTCAGCTGGCTTGACCACCTCTGCCAATGACTGTGGAAGAAGGCAGAAGATGGGTCATGTTTCTCACTGTGTCCCATCTCTCACAACTCAGCATGGACAGCTAGAATTAGACCTGCCCATGACTTCCATCTGCTTCCCATCCAGGCTGCCTTTTGTTCTCATTGCTCTCAGGTGGCCTTACTAATGTCTCTGGCAGAATTGAAAAGCTTTTTAAGAGAAGCCACCATGATGAATATCCTGAAGAGAGCCAGGATATTAACTTAGGTTATCCTTGTTCTCTCTGCTGGTTACTCTAAGGAAGTCTGGGTTTTGGAGTGGTGCTGTCTCAGCAATGTGTGTTCTTGCAAGGTACTGATGCAGAAAAAGATGCAGCAGAAGAGCATGGACTGTGTTCTGACAAATCATCACACTCTTCTCAGCTTTGCGGGGCTGCTTGTGACGTGTAAAACTGGTCTCTATGTTGAAGGCTTAGTGCATGGACAGTGAGCAGGTGAATCATGAGCAGCAGACCATTGTTCACCCAGAGGAGCACTGAAATGCTGTGGCTCTATGTCAGTACCTGCTGTTGTATTGTCCTTTAGGGATGTCAGTATGACAGGGTATTTTGATAGGACAAGAGGGAATGGCCTCAAGTTGCACCAGGGGAAATTTAGGATAGACATTGGGAAAAATTTATTCACTGATCTTTCTTCTTCCAGTCAAGCCCTGGCATAGGCTGCCCAGGGAAGTGGTGGAATCACCATTCCTGGAGGTATTTAAAAGACATGTAGATGTGATGCTGAGGGTCATCGTTTAGTTGTGACCTGACAGTGCTGTGTTAAGGATTGAAATCAATGATATTAAAGGTCTTCGATTGAAATGGTTCTATGATTCTATCATACGCTGTTTGCATTTTATATTTGCCTTGAGATTACACATTACTGACTGCTGTTGGTGACAAGAAGTACTTAGAAAAATGCTTCCAAAAGCCCAAATGAGCGAAGTTACAGGTGGACCACATCAAGAGCTGGTTTATGACAGCTTATTGTAACTGTTTCTGTTCATGCAGTTCTCTGCCCTGAGTGGAGGAAACCTGTTCATTCTGACTGCTGCTCCTGCTGTTACATTTAGTTGGCAGTGAACAGTTTAAAACAAAGATTTGATTTCCAAAACACCGTAAAAAAAAAAAAATGGCAACAACAACAGTCCATCAAAAAATTTCAGTTTGATCAATTAATCTTTTCTATGTAGCAACATGACAAAAATTGAATATTCTCCTTGGAAGTTGGTTTGTTGTTGTGTTTGGTGTGTTGTTTTTTTTTCCTGTCAGTCAGATCTGGGCTAGCTGGCAGAATACACCTCCATTCAATGCCTTCTGCCTGAATGCGCAGCTGGCACCCATTTCTTCACAGCGCCCTCTCCTCATGGCAGGCTTCCACCAGCTTTCTGCGCCACTTTGGAGCAGACAAGAGCTGAGTCATGTGAGATCAGTTCTGTGTTGTCCTTGTTTGCAGCAGGGGTAGAATATATGAACCTGCTGTGCCACTGCAGTGGCTGACAGGGAGGCTGTGGAGAAGGAGGCTGGCGGGAAAGCAGAATTCTCTCTGCTGTGTCAGAGGTGCATGACATATAGACAGTAAAGACTGGCAGTTCTCCTTGTGTCCTCTATTCATCCATGGACATGAAAGTGCACTTCTCAACACTGCTGTCGTGTTGTACCACTCTGTGTCAGCATGCTTCGAGCTTTGCCAAGGCCCTGATCTTCAAGTCAGTGTTGTTCCTGAAGAGCCATCATTACCCACCTGGGTTTCCCCTGAGACAACGAGCTATGGCTGTCTGGATCTGCCATGCTAACACCTTGCAAGTCTTTGCTTCCTCTGACAGAGTTTAAGGATCTTTGTGCATTAGGATCCTAGCCCACTCAATCTGCTTAGTGACGTGCTCAAGGGCTTGTCTCAAAAATAGTTGCAGGAGAGCATGTGGGAGAAGGACTCAGGTCAGAGTTGTTTTTTTTTTCTCTGGTAGTATTCCATCTGGGGCTTTTAAGCATTTATATTTGTTCTTCAAGCTTTTCCTCCTTGTCCTGCAGTTTAAGAGTAAAAGATAAGGGGTGAGGGAGCTGCACAAGGAGGCAATGAGAGAGCACCAGAAAACAGTCAATCTCAGTGCATCAGTAGGTGAAGTGGGTTACTTCTAGGCTTCCAAACCCCCTCTTGGGAGGAAGGGCCAGCTGCAAGCAGGACTTGACCCGTGGCTCAGAGCAGAATGTTAGACCATTTGAGGGGATGTTGCAAAGTCAGTCAGAAGCAGGTTGCAAACACCCTGTTGAAAAAGTATTAGAATGTCTATGGAGCTAACTGTCAGAAATGCTGAAAAGTGTGGCTGAAAGGGAAGAGGCAAAGCATAGATGATGACTGTTCAGGCCTTGGTTTGACATGTCCTGTCAGGCTTCAGAAATGCTATTCTTCTGCTTGTTCTGTGGTTACTTCCTAGCCACCCTCTGGAAAGGGAACAGATTTCCCATACTACAAGCTCTATATTTTCCTTCAGAAAACAGTGCTTGGTTGCAAGGGTACTCGTTTTTTTTTCAGAGGTGCTGCTCAGATATAGGAGCAGTGTGGCTGAAGAAGCAGTTTTGAATTCTGTTCCATAAGAAAGAGCAGCCAAGAGAATGCTCAGTAACAGAACTCCTGATGGGTTGAATTTTATGGCTCTCTTTTGTGTCCATTGCTGCATAGGCAGGTAGTGAAATGGGCCAGAATGGCTTCCTGGGCAGGAAAGAGACATCAGGAAATGTTGGTTCTGTCTTTTCATCCTTATTGGAAAAGATGAGTTAGGAGGAGTGTGGCGAGGGGGAGAGGTTCAGTTTGTGCTGGAGCAAGTTCAGAGAAGGGCAGTAAAGCTGGTAAAAAGTTTGGATGAAATGTCTTATGAGGGATTTGGGGTTGTTTAGCCTGAAGAAGAGAAGGCTGAGAGGAGACTCTACAACTCCATGAAAGGAGGTTGTACTGAGGTGGGTGTTGATTTCTTCTCCTAGGTGAGTAGTGGTAGGACAACCAGGAATGGGCTAAAGTGGTGCCAGAGGAGATTTAGGTTGGATATTAGGAAATTTTTTTTTACTGAGAGAGTGGTGAGGCCTTGGAACAGGCTGCCCAGGGAGATAATGGAATCACCATCCCTGGAAGTGTTAAAAAAATGTTTAGATGTGGCATTTCAGGACATGGTTTAGTATTCCTGATAATACTTAGTAGAAGGTTGGACTTGATGATGTTGACAGTCATTTCCAACTTCAACGATTTTATGATTCTATGAAAATGTTTTGTGCCTCATTGCAGTCAGCTTCCAACCTTTGCTTTTATAACTTTTTATTGTGAAGTTGGCTTACTAATATGTCTGCCACTACAGAACTCCTGCTATGGACCAGCAGCATGCTGTCCTGTGCACTGTCCTGGCATAACAGACAATGTCCCCGATGTGTAGAACTTGCTGTCTGAGCAGAAGACACAAGAGAAGATCTCAAGACATACAACTCCAGCTGACCAGAAGACACAGTGTGAAAGGTGGATATAATAATTACATTTCCTTGCTGAAATACAATTAAAATACAAAGAATTGATACTCTTCACGACATCTTGTAGATAGACATATTTCTGTTTCATTTTGTGTTCATTCACTTGCAGCCTACAGTTCTTTCTGGTGCTTGAATGAATAACAAAAATAGGATGTGGCTATAGGCTTTCTGTATATTGGAAGGCATAATGTTAAAGTGGCATATTACCTGGTTTGAAAGAAGAATTGTGAACTGGCAGGTTCAGTTTGGGATCTGGAAGCTGACCTAACCTTTACAACTTCAAAAGAAGGAACATTTTTAGCTGGCACTAAAGTCACAATGAATTTAACTGGATCTGAGTCAAAGCCTTCTAGTGAAGCAGTTCTTCAGTTCAGTAGGACCAAAACCAATCCTATCAACAGCAGAGGGTAAATACACAAGGAGTGGGTTGTGTGAGTGATTATTTTCTTATTGTTGAACTATAGCTTTTAAATGGAAGACCCAAGCCACTCAGTTTTCTGATTTCTGGAACCACAGATGTTTGCAGAGCTCCAGGACTAGTAAATGTCAGTACACTGGAGCAGTTTTATCAGAGACAAATTTGAGTTTATGACCTTGGTTTAGGGACTGCTTCTACTGGTACAGACAGCAGCATGCAGCAGATTGCACTGGCCACTCAAGTTTCTTGCTTCATTACTGTACTCTGTAGAATTTCTGTGGTTGTATTAATCCAAGAGGAAATCTGCCACAGGGAGGGAGTACACCAGCTTTCTGCCTTCCCAAGGTGACCAGAAGTTGGCTGTAAACCTCACTGTCCTGTCCTGAAGTGTTTGTTCCACAGAAACTGAAGGCTGTTACCTATCTCTGAAATTATGTTCAAGAGAAGCAGCGTGTCTAGTTTATGTCAATGTACAGATGGATGTGACCCAATTTAGCATTCAGAGATTCCAGACTAAAATAAAGAAGGGCCTTCCAGTGACTAAAGATGGTAGCTTGCTCTTCTTGAGAAGACAGACCACTGGATCCAGAGGTCACAGAAAAGGATGCAGAGGTTACTGTTTCATTCTCTGCCATAAGAAGCTAATGCACTATGACCACCACTGTATGTGTTGCATAAAAGGGTAATTTGGCAGAAGATAAACCCCCTTGTGTTCCAGCTTGTCCTCAGATAGCAGAGGGGTTGGGGGTGGCTAGGGTTAGATTCTGAGTGATGTACAATTTGGCACTGCTAGTCCAGTCACATTCAATATATCTAAACTCTTATGGCTCCAGATTCACTAATAGTGGTTTGCTCCCTGTCTAGTCACGCTCCATGGTTTCATGCAGTCAGTAGGGAGTTGGCAGCACCCAGTGAGAGACTCCTGGACGCTAGCAACATTAATAGCACAGTTTATTGAAAGCAACAGCAGTACAGGTTCTTATGGATTGCCAGGGATAAATACACTGTCTGCAAGGCATGTGTAGATATACAAAACATGTTAAAAGAAGCAGCTCTAGAGAGCTTTCTGAGTTTTCCCGGGGAAGTGCTCAGAGAGTCCAGATCTTAGCCAAAGGTGTCCCTGTGCAGAGGAGGAGAGGTTCAGCCTGTTGACTGATCCCAGGAGTCAGAGATAATCAGTGATGGTATCTTCACTGACTTGTCCATAAAGATGTCTTCCCTAAAGTCCCCCCTTCCTTAAACAATTTCTGTATTATTTTTGCCTTCAGGGTGGAGCTTGAGTGACTCTAGTCATACATACCTTTATCTTTTTTTGCTTATAAAGGTGTAGACAAAATTCAGGGCACAAACTCAGTGAGGGGTGTTCACACTTTGGAGGCTGGTAGTCTTTGGGCTGGAGGTATGTTTTGGTATCATAATGACATTATAATGAACAAAGTTCACACAAAAGGACAGCACTTTGTCAGAAAATGACAGGCTGTTGGCCCCTGGGAAATATGCAGCTCATCAGTTCCATAGTACTAGAAAGCTCCCATATCTGCAGTGATTCACAGGGCCTCACCATGGAGTCTTCACCCTGCCCCCCATGCCGTTCACAGGTGATGCTGTTCAGGGAACCACTGTGGAATGGATTCTTTGCATACCAGTTGCACTCTTTAGTGTGTGAGCAATGCTATACCTTTAATATGATTTTAATTTCTAAATCACCTCCAGTCATTACTCCACAGCATGGACTAACCAAAAGCACAAGGCAAGGAAGACTGGATGGGTGGGAAGAAGTGTTTTAATTGTTGCAGATGTTAACATCCTCTGCTAAAGCATGTGCTCTTTCCAAGACAGCAGTAGATCTCTTTATTACAAAAGAATTCTGAATTGTTGTTCATAAATCTGCACAGTGTTTGGAAGATTTCCTCAGTCTTTATCATTTTGTTTTCCTGTTATTTCTGTCACTTTCAGGTAAATGGAAGATTTGGAGACTAACTTAATCCAGACGCGCAAAGTATGTAGAATAGAGCAAATGGTAGCAAAATGGCTTCATCGCTCTCGGGATGGTGCATCCAGGTAAACTTGTTTTTTGTGAAAGGAGTATCTGTTGATCACCTTTGGTGAGAGATGGCATAAGCTTGTTCCCAGCAAACAGGGGCAGACAAAAATTGCAGATCTTACTCATAGTTTCAGTTGTTCTTGGGAAATATAGACACAGTAATCCCTAGAAAAAAAACAGTTCTTTTAAGCATCCCTCTTTAGGGGCAGATGTTCCTGCTTTCACCCATTCTGGTTTTGTGAGACACATCTGCAGAAATACAATACTCTCAATGTAAAATGTGCTTTTCCTGAAGATGGGGTTGTACTTCTCTTTGTGTCTTGCTGTTGGCCCCTAGATTTAGGGAAAGACTGGGTTACATTTACAAGGAATCCTGGCCCACAGCTACTTTAGTTTCCTAAGGTCTGTGAATCAAAATTAAGCTGTACTGGATCCTGGCAGAAGCCAGAGAGCTGTAAATTCTCTCACTGCCTTGCTGAGTAAAGGTGTTGCCGTGATCTGTGGAGGCTGGGGCTTGCTACAGGACACACGTGACTTTCTCCATGTGACCATTGGTCTAGGGTGGCTGAAAGAGTCGTGATCACAGCTAGTTGGTGCCACTGGTCTGATATCCTCAGCTTTCTGTAGAGGTTACGGCTGGCCTGCACAGTGCAGAGGCATTTATAGGTACCCAGAGAAGTGCTGGCCTCTCTGTACTGGGACAGCCCACTGAAAGTGTGTGTGTATATGGTGTGTGTACAGATCTGTACCCCTCTGATAAAGTATCTTCTGACTATATCTGAATGAATCACCTGCTTCTTGTCTCACAGGGGCAGAGTGTCTGTGATAGACAGAACTAGTGATGGCAGTGGCCAGCCTGCCAGTCATGTCAAACTTACTGTCACGGTGTACAAGGATTTGGTCCTTGGTCACTACGGCTTTGAGATTTGTCCAAACCTTCCTCTTACAATAGCGTCTGTCACTGCAGGTAAGGAATGTTTCCTTCTCCCTACCATCACAGCTGTGAGAAGGCTGAACTGTCCCACATGGCCTTAGTGATAAGCTGCTAGGTATTTATGAGTTTCTCAGGTATGCATGGTTGGTGTGTGATCCTTGAATACTGAAAGCAAAAGTCTATGTCCCTGTTGTCTGCTGAGTGCTTGGACATCTGCCTGGTTGTGATGCCATGGAAGAAATATAAGCCAATGGCAGCATCACTGCTAATCCTTTGCCTGCACTTGGACGCCACTGACCTTCAGGGATGCAAAATCTGCTTCAAAGCAATGTTCTTTCTGGTGTTTTAGCTGAAATGCAAGGGAAGAACTTAATCCAATCATAGAGTTCTTATTCTGGAGTGTCTCTGGTGATCTGTTGTTGAAAATGCTCTCTGGGTTTACAGCCCTGTAACACAGAGTCCATCACTTCCAGTTACAGGCAGGTCAGGTGAAATTCTGCTTGAGTCAAGCAGATTCACTCTTCAACTTGTAAAAGGGAGGGATATAACTCTGCTTTTAAAGTGTCTTGGGGGTTTTGAATCAAAGTCTATGAATCTGCTTTTTACTTACCTTTTGTTTTTTAATGGCTACACAAAAATACCTGCTTTTTGCCTGTCGGCATGGGTGTGACAGCCAGAGAAAGACTATGCCTTAGCTGAGCAGGTCAGTGTTGCAGGGAGGTTGGCTGGAGGGTTGGCCTGGGCTCTACTTCTCACCATCTATAGGGGTTGTGGCATGCCCCATCTGCCTGGGGGAATAGCCTATCCAAAAGCTGGTGCCTTTGGCATAAAGACACTACAATGTTGTCTCTGTCCTTTCACAATGCTTTTGAGTGAAATTTTCTCTTCATGCTTCTTCCCATGTGAAATGTAGCTAAATTAGTTGAGAGTGTTGGGGTCTAAAAAGTGGGTAATGAGTGTTTCTATTATGCTTTTATTTTTTCCTAATCAGAAACAATCAACATTTTATTAAAAACTGAGGCACAAAGAAGCCTATCCCCTTTAGTCTCATGGGAGCCCATGACTAAAAACCCGGTGTTGTAACTCCAAATGATTTTGTGTTTTGCTTTCATGTACACTGCCTGACAGCAGGTGTCCCTGAGAGATGGGTAGCAGGTGCTAGATGGGTGCGTGGGCAAACCTGTCTGGCAGAGAAATTCATCAGTGTGCCTTGGCCAACAGACTGGCTGTGGTGGAGCTGGGGACTGAATGCATGCTTCTCCTTCTGAGACCAGAGGTCCACCTGCTCATTAGCCCCTTGGAGCCTGCGGCTGCTACTCTCCTGAAAACCAAACCTCAGAAACCATCCTGTTCTTCTGTTGTGGGTTCTTTCAGCAGACAGCGTGGTTAAGGAGACCTCAGTGCTCTCCTGGATTGCAGAGGGGAGTCATCTTGCTGGGAATACAGTCCTCTTCTACCAGGGACTGTGGCAGCACCTTGGCCTATATGACAAGGCGCAGACCCTGCAGGGAACATTCCCAGAGAGTTCTCTGGGCCTATGGCTCACAGGCAGGGGCAGGGCAGAGCTTCTACACCTCAGTCCCAACAGCCTGTGGGCCTTCCTGCTGTATGCTGTCTGAGGACTATGTGGTGGGCTGTGACAAGGGAAAAAACATGTGCAAAAGTGATTTTCTGTGGTGCAGAGGCAGCTGGTGGGGCCAGAGGAGAGCCTGGATGATGCAGCATGGACTTGGGCAGTGGTACACCAGCTGGCATCAGGGCCCAACGTCCTTTGGCCCCTTTTTATTTTGCCATTCAGAAGCAGTTGCTGAGGCAAGTGGGTGCCAGGTGGGAAGAAGCTCACCATGGGTATCCCCAGTAGGACACTGTTGTGACTAACAGTGTGCCGGTTGCCCGCAGGGAGCACCGCTGAAGGGAAGCTACAGCCAGGTGACCAGCTCCTCCTGATAAACTCTACTGCGGTGGACGATGTGTCTGTCGAACGAGCAGCTGACATCATCAGGTGTGGTCCTGCATGGCCTGCTGCAGGAACAAGGTGGCAAAGGGCTGAGAGGTGTGAGGACTGGATTGCAAAGATGCACAGCTGTGCATGGACTTCGCTGCCTCCCAACATGATGCACTTGGTGGGGTCCTGCCCCACAGTGATGAGTCCACCCTGCAGCCAAAGGGCCCAGAATCCCGGAAAAGGAGGGTTTACCTGCTTTCCTCTACCATGTTGATGCTTGGTGGGCTATGCCTTTCCTGGCTGAGACCCTCACAGGAGGGGTGGAGGGGCCAAAGGCCTTGCTGGCACCATCTGCCATGACAGTGAGGAGGAAGGTGCAGACAGCAGCTGACCCTGGCTAACTGTGTGTCTCTATTACAGGGAGGCTGGTGACGAGCTCCTCCTAACCATCCAGCGCTGCACGTCGGTAAATGGCCTTTCTTCATCACTCTTGGCACTCCTGGCAGTACTGCCTCACATGGCTGTGGCCAGGGAAGCTGGGGCGGTTGGGCTAGCACACAGGATCCAAGGGCCTGCCTGAAGCTGTGGGGGAGCTGGGATGGTTCTCTGCTCTCATGCATGCCCTTGGAGGAGGTTTTGGGGAGAATCAGCTTCTCACACATCACTGGGTGGAGGGCTAGGGTGGCTTGCAAAGCCACATGGAGGGTCTTGTTGAATGGTTGGAACCCATCCTCCCTGGAGCTGGAGGCTCCCATTTAAAGGGCATAAAGCTAAAAGGGATGTTACTTTTCCCCAAATCAGTGAGGTACAGTAACTCTACCAAAGCTGGTAGAG